>JAPMOB010246977.1:11497-88632 GCA_029875015.1 Lepomis gibbosus | reverse complement strand
ACAGCTCTCAAAACCTGAACCAGGTCCTCAGGGGAAAAAAAGGTTCTTTTAACGAGTCTGCATAATTTGCACATTTTTTTTACAGCGATTTTATTATACCTTTTCATATGTTTTTATACCAACTAGGTTGGAGTTGTTGTTTTTTATTTATCTATTTATTGTAAAATTGTGGATTTGCGCTCTGTATTAATATGTAAATTGTCACTTTTATTTGACATCAGCCACTTAGCCTCCTGGACTGTTATCCAGGTATGCGGTAAGCGGTGTGTTGTTCTTTTTCTCTTTTTTTTTATCTGCCTGTGGAAAGCGACATCCCATGCGGGATATCGTTGTGTATGTATTTGTTTTATGTTTTTGGTTGTATCATGTTGATGTCTTGTCATGAGCACACTGAAGCAAATCCCTAACATCTTTCACCGAGTTGTATAGCAATAAAGTATTGAATTGAATGGCTGCCTGTTTATGTGTTGGATGACTGAAACTCAATATAGAATACTATACTACCTTGACAACAACAATTTGCTGATAGGTCCAGAATAAAAGTTTTTTTTTAACCAAAATAAGATACTGAAGTTCTCATTGAGACACTTAAACATAACAATATTTTAAGAATACAAATACCAAATCAACTGAACTTAAATTAATAAGTAATGACAGTTTGCCTCCTGAATATGGTTGTATCATTGCAACATTATCTGATAAAGGAACTTAACACAGCTTTGGCTCAAAGACAAATGTTCGAATCAATATTTGCAGTCACGCAGTTACTCCAGTCTATGTTTTATTTTAACCATTTCTGTGGGAAAAAAAACATGTGCGTGTTTGATTCAGGGGTGTGTCACCCGGTTTGTCATGCAATGTTGTGATCACTGTTGCTTCAGTGTTTCCAGTGTTTGTTTTGTGAAATAAAGACTTTTCCTTGCAGTGTTTTCAGACTCTTGTGTCACTGTCAGTTTATGACCTCTGGATGGCGCCAGTTAATCATTGTGGCCACTGGCTGTGATGCCGCTGTTGCCACAACATGTAACAGTTTCATATTTGTCAAATACTTATATTTTACATATATATAAAATATATTTAATATATATTATTTAATATCTAACCACGAAAAAACTAAAGAAGGGTATGAATTGAAGAAGGTAAATCAAGATAACAAATTAAAGATCATGACATTCAGCAGAGTGTACATTCACTAAGAACAACAGAGTCTAGTATTTTTCATTCATACACAGCTCTTGTCTGACCAACAACTACCGTCCTGATAAGGAATACATTTAATTAGAGGGTTTATAGAGGTCTGACATTATAACCTGCTTCATGCTGATGCAATGCTTACAGAATTTCCCAATGGGACTAATAAAGTACTTTATTCATCCATTTGATAGCTTGTGGGTATATAATCAGTCTTAATCTGCTGGGCTGGCAGCAGCTACACTGAGGTAGTTTGAATTGTGAGTGCCTTGGGTGAGGGCCCCTCAATAGCAGTTCTTAAAGAGGGGGAAGGGTATTTTATTTTACCTTGGTAAAAAAATATAAAAACTATCTTGTGTTGTCTGGGGATTTGAACCATTCACTATCAGGACACACCCACACCTCTAGTTCTGCTTTCTGACATGCACATGCACATTTCTCCCACTCAATAACATGATCCACACAACCAGGTCTTCCCTGACAAGGGACTAACAGGGCAAATACTCATCTTCTCTGCACTCCTGCCTCGATACTTAGGTCTGGTCTCCAGGGTGACCTGTCTTCCCAACAGGATGTACGCATTAACTCACGGTGGGTGTCTGTTCCACGTCCGCTTTCCTGCTTGCTCCTCACAGGCTCTGATCATCAAGGGTTCTGTTCAATGTGTGGAACCCCAGAGTCTGTCAGGATGGGGTTCAAGTCAGACTGAAAGAAATCATGTTCGCGCATGGTATCATGAAATATTTTTAGGTCAAGTTCATTAACTTCCATGAAAGTTTGATGACTTGCACATGTATGAGTACTTGCCAATCTGCAAGCTATACACACTCACATTGGTATACACAAGACATTGTAAAGACTTAGGAAGTGTAACTTATGATATATGCAAAAACTTCAACTTGGTAAGTCAATCATTAAAATCCAGTTTCAGCAGCAGCATTACAATTTGCACGTGTGTGTGTGTTTGTGCATACACAAATGACAATACACTATCAACAACAGTCTGACAATACAGTGTTTCCACACAGCCATCCGTCTTATATGCACCTAAAAAGGAAGACACGACCTTGAAATGGGAAAATACTTCTTCAACAAGGAACATCTGTCTTGCTATAATATATTTCTACAGAACAATTATAAAGCGCTTTTAATACTGAAGCTCAGAGTCAACCATTAAGTGGAAAATACCTTAGAGCCGAACACCTCCAGAGTCATATCTTTTCAATCTGCTCAAATAAATATGAGAAAAGACAGTTTCACACAGCTGAGAGAGAACATGTTGTTACAGCTTGCCCTACCTCCTGTACCCAAGTGTGTGTTCAGTGTCAGTAGTTGGGGAGTCAGATTCACATCAGATAAAGTCATAACCTCTCATCAGAAATGACTAATTTACATTACATTACAATTTTATCTTAAATCACAATAGTCATAATATGCCTTTGGCCCCTCAAGACACTTGCTCCTCATCTGTGTCCATGACAACCTTATACGCAGACAAACAAACATAAGCACTATACCGCACACCTGCTGCTCTGCACAACCTCTCCATGCCGTATGTGGCATTGGCACAAACATGAGACTTGATGTTGTGCTGTTGCTTTAATCAAATGCTTGCTGGGTGGAAGTGTCCCCTTTGTGTCATGGAGGCAGAGTGATGGTGATTGCAAACTGCTGCATGCCATCTTTGCTCCCCAGTAGGCTCTCTGCTTTATGAGCACACGACAGAACAGTTACTCTCATCAAGAGTTTTCCGAAGCAAACAAAAAAGTGAAAACTTTGCTTTTTGTTTTCGCTATACATTCTGGCTGCGTATTTACATTTTACGCTTAGATTTTGAGCTTTTTTTCTGATATTCTTGTCCAGTATGACACACAGTGAGAGCTGAAATTACACTTTGCAAAAGCAAAAACCTTTTTTTTTTGTTGAGAAAAGAGGGAGTGTTTTCCACTCTTTCTCTCTTTCCAGGAAAGAGGCTGAGATCTTCCTTGTTGAAATTCTAGACCAGGAAAACATTATTGTTAAAGAATCGTGTGGGATGGGACGCTGGAATTGGAGCCTCCCAAAATGGAGGGGGGATATTTTCATTCCAATAATAGCAATGTGATACTTTAAGAATGTTTCCAGCTGAGCCGAGGCTGTCGGAGCCAGCGCCTTCTGCAACACAGATCTTGAGGTTATCCCGGGTGTCATTCTTTTAAAGCACAATTGTGGTACAATACAGCAAAATACAGGTTGAAAACTACTGAAAAAAGTTACATAACACTCTGTAAATCATTCTACCTTGAGTTCCTGTGAATCAAAACATAAACAAAGCCTGCCATTGGGTGACTGTGTAAACATACTCAGCATCTGTAAAGAATAAGAGCAATAAATGGTTGTTGGGTGTTGTTGTGTCTGCTTCCCGTGGCAACCTTAGATGTGGAAATCCAGGTTGGTGAACATGTTGCTGTGTGTTAGTTTTATGAGTTCTAATTAGCGAAGCGTATGCTCTCTCTCTCTCTCTCTCTCACACACACACACACACACACACATACAAACAAGCAGGCACTTACATGAACACACTGGCCTTGTAAAAGAAACTCAGCTGCTTCCTTGTGTTGGGCTGTGTCTTTTTTAATTTTGCCTGGCCAATATAATGACTGATTTTAGCTATGCATCACCGTATTATCCAATGTGACTTACAATTGCTATACTGTATTTATGACAAAGGTCACACACCTCTGGAGCAACCAGGGTTTAAGTGTCTTGCTCAGGGACACATTACTGGATGTGTCACAGCAGACTTGAACCTGGGTCTCTCACACCGAAGGTCATGTGGCTTAGTTTTGAAGAAGACCTCGCTGACAGTACGGCTACAATTCATTAGATAGAGTCTAAGAAAACAGAACACCATCATCTTAGGATGTAAAGACATCTGCCACTGAGATGTGAAGTGTTTATAGCTAATAAATCAAACTGGAAAGAGTATGCACGTCGAGACCACTTAACTCAGGCCTGACACGCTCTGGTTTGGATAAGGAGATAAAACAGGTAACAGGCTGGCATCACATTTTAAAGGTACAGCACTTGTTTAATGGCCAGTTAGAGATTACTGCTGTGTTAGAAGTAAAACCTCCTGAGGGAAGCCTGCTAACCCTGTTTGAAATCACCCTATGCTGTTATTGAAATCATTATCACAAATATTGCCTTTGACAGAATCAATTTCCTTGTTTTGTGCTCTGTGGTGCCATATCGGCTAAATGTTGCATTCTTCCTTTGCAATTCCACCTTCATAGGTCCCCGCACGAAATAAAGCAGGAATGGAAACTGGAGCAGGAAATTGAAAAGAGGGGTCCTGTTGTGTTGTGGAAACCGCTGTGCCTACTGCTATTTCCTCTGAACATGCCAGTCTTGTACACTCACCAGATGCGTGTGTGCCCTTACTAATAATTCTCACAGTCCTTGAGGGGAAAATTCTGGTCAGACATGTTAAGCAATATTACCCATAACACTGTTGCTGTTTGAAAGATCGATTATAGTTTTTATTGTTAGGGCGCTGACATGGCGGTAGTATGCCATTTGGCATCCTCAGCCCGTCTTGGCTCATTCTTCATGCAGCCCCGATTGGCTGTGGCACTTCAAAGGGCATGCGGCGGGATGGCACACAACAGCTGGCATACAGCTTGGTGTGTCTCTGCGGTTTACAGGCTGCTCACCAATGTTTACTGAGTGCCAAAGCCAGTTTAGAGTCTCTGCCAATTATAACACGTAGTTTTCAGAGGTGAAAAGAGAAATGTGAGTTACCACAGTCTGTTTTTGTCACCACAGTCTTCTCTTCCTCTGCATTATGGGATGTGATTTAGCACAGAGGGGGAGACTGAAATAATAGGAGATGGAGATTGAAGGATAAACATACGAGACTATTCACAAACTAGACACTGTAGTTAACCCACTTTCTACAAATTAAAAATATACTTATGATAATATGTCTTTTGAAAACATTTATTACTTCTCATTAAGCTATTAAAAACACTACTCATTAAAAATCCCAGTTGAGAAATGACTAATTCTCATCTTCAACAGCAACGGAAGACAACCTTCATGTAATCAACTGCCATTATGTAACTGTAGGTGACATTTACACAAGTGCAAGACTGTAGGTGTCTGACAAGATCATTGCAAAGTCATTGTGTGCCTCGGTGCCCACAGAATGGGTTTGAACAACCTCGTCTGGCAGGTTGGATTGTTTGAAAGTCCTAATTAGGTCTAGGCTGTCTGGTGTGCCACTGGTCTCCAGGAAACAATTAGCAACAGCCCCAACATGACAGGATGTAGTCCGCTGTTCTTCAGCTGGGTTCACTCACCCTGCTGAGTGGAACCTGTGCCACTGACTCCTCACTCTGAAAACAAACAAACAAACAAACAGTGATGAACTTTGCTGTAAAGGCATATTCTGTGTTTATTGTATTATCTTCCGATGTATATTGTAATTGTTGATGATTTTGCACTGGACTAATTTGAAGTTAACATTATAAAAAGTGTGTTGTCAATAAATGGAAATGATTTGTAAATATCTGTTTCCAGAAATAATGGCGGAAGAGTCTGTCACGTCTGGCATGAAATATCCGGAGGTTATGCTACATGATGTCAGCAAACTGTACATTACCAGTCTGTTTTCAAAGATGATTGGTGAACTGGTGAATCTAAACCAAGGGTGAATCTTGATCTTGTGAATCTCGGACTTTTCTAAATACTGGTTTGCTCAATGACAATTGATAAATGAACAATAAATAAGCAGGATTTCATTTTCATTCTTAGCAAATGGTTACACAGTTAGTGTCACAGCTTCACGCTGTAGTAATGGACTCTGAGGTGCGACTTCAGGTGATTCAAACAAACTGGTTGTTGAACAAAGTTCAAGAAGTCGCAGGCGATAGTAGAAATAACACTATAGGAATCAGTATCAAAGACCTCTGTCACAAGGGCATAAAATCTAGCACAGACAACAGGTGGGATTGGGTTATACACCAGGACAGGGAAGACACAGGTGGGGCACATTAGCGCGGGGACAGGTAATCACACATGGTGGGAAGGCAGACAAAGACCTGCAACGACACACAAGATGAGTAAACCACACCAAACAGGAAGTGGCTCCAGAAAATGAAACTCACTAGAGACAAATAAAAGAAGATCAATACACTTACACGAACACTAGATTTTAGTAAAGTTAACAAAAGCTTGACACATAATGAGGAGGTTGGGATGGCGGCGGGAGTTGCAGCCAGCAAACATGTTGATACGGTGGTGTGAGCAGAGTAAAACTGTCAGGTTATAAGGCAGCTTTGAACACCTCTCTGAATAGGACTGTGTGTTACTAATCAGCCAATGGCCAAGCAGCTGATGAATTAGCCACTGATGATAAGGCATGAGTGAAGCATCATGAAGCAGATGCAAGTGTGACATTGCCTGAAACACAACGCTCAATTTGATTCAACCGTTTGGTAAATTGTTACAAAAACAAATTATTAATTGCAGGACAAAGTTATTGTTGACTCACACTGCCAAATAATTATTTATGTAAAAAGTCACTACTGAGACTATTCTGAAGTGTCAAACACTATCAACATCCTCTGATCAGCAATTGTTTCTGGTTCTTCTGCATTGGCAACTGTCACATACTAATAAAACACAACAGTAAGGATGGTGACCTTTGTCACATACCTTCTCTCTCTCCGCATGCTTCTCTTAATCTTTCACTCTGAAATTTAAACAGAAATGTAAACACTGAAAGTGGACCAAGTGAAACTGGATTCCACAGAGTATTTTAGGGCTGCCAGTTCAATCCAAATGAGTCACAGACTGACTATGCCATTCACTGCTGCACATGAATGAGACCATGAAACAGTCCGCCATTGTATTTAGCAAAGCAAATGAATGGTACATATTTTGTGAGAGATAAGGCTGTGGGAGCAGCTGCAGTGGTAGTCCCAGAGTGGCAATACAAGACTCATGATGGCCAGTCCACTGTGTTTAAATGACATTTACAAAAAACCACTGTGCGCATGATGTAGCAATATAACCCAAAGGAGTTTATTTCAGCCACGTTAGCAGGACGTGCTCTAGGGATGGCAGTGCTGGTCTTTCTGTTTGGTTGTTTGGTCGGTCCATCACTTTGGTCCAGATTGAAATATCTCAACAGCAAGTTGATGGATTAGCGTGACATTTTCTGCAGATATTCATTAGGGGTTTAAATTCTACTGACTTGAGGGATCTCCTGCCTTTTGTTGTAGCCCCACCATGAGGTTAAGGTAAAATATTTCAACATCTATTGGATTGCCCTAAATTTGGGACAGACATTCACGTTCCCCTCGAGACTAATTGTAACAACGTTGGTGATCGCTAGACAAATATGTTAACCACAGTAAACATTTTCTGCCAAACACCAGCACGTTGGCGTGGTAAAACCATTATTATGCCAATCACTGCTGTGCAGGAGTGCAGCTTCACAAAAGTTTGGGAAAGTAAGAATGATAGTGACATAACTCTCTAGTTATGGTAATAATAACACAGCAAACTAGATCAGATGGACAACTTTTGTAAAATGAAAACGGATTGCTTAAATGAAACTACTTGTAGCATGGGGTTCAACCCGTGCGGTGAATACCGGTTCTCTGCTTAATTGCTTTTCTTAATTTAAAGAACACAATCAAAATGTTTCAAGGGGCTCTACAATCAAACTTTCACCAGGGAACATAGTAATTAGGAGTGAGAGATACACTTGTCCTGGTGGATTTCATTGTTGACTGGAGTGCATGGCTAAATTCCCTGTGGGTGTTCACTGTTTGGCTCCTTCTGTGTACTGAGGCGAGAACAACAGAGGACAATGGATTTATCAGTCCTATAGAATTACATCTGTAAAAAAAAACTGCCTTGCTTTCACTCATCAGATTCCCAATTTAGATTGATTTACTTGAGCGACAGGTGCACGCATAGTGATACACCACATTTGAAATGGTGCGAATGTAACTTTTTGACGCCTTCATTGATGCCGCTACATTGTCCACAAACTCCATCCACCATTTGATGCTCTGAGAAGACATATCTGATTAGAGCGTATCTCTCTCCAACATGCTTCTGTGTTCTGTCAACAAAATAATGACACTTGCATTGAGCTTGTGTTACTGTGATGTTATTTCTCCTGTCTGTGTAGGGGAGTATAACACGCCTGCAGTTATATAATTATGTAACATGATGCAAAGTACAATGGTGCAAATGTATGTGTGTTAAGTGTGTGCCCATGTTTATTGAACCTCTTATGTGATTAGCTGTGGAGTTGAATCATGCAGGCCGTGGGTTAAATTACATGAGTGGCTCTTATTTTCAAAGGTCACCCAATAAGACAATCAGGCAGTGAGTGAAGAGTTGCAGGGTTTTGTGCGTGTATGTAGGAGATTATCATGACTTTTACAAGTCATGGCTTAAAAGCCATAATGAGCAAACAGCATAATGAATGTAGAGTGTAAATGGAATACTTGAGGATCCATGTAATGTTTGTGTACCACCACATTAATGCAAAGTTTTTCCTTTTTGCTATCATTTGTATCTCTCAAGGGATAAGGTTGGAGTTAATGAAATGGTGCAACCAGAGCTGCAGGGTTATTGCTTGGTTTTTACTGTATTGTATTTTATTTTAATCCTAAGGATTTGTCTACATGTTTATTAATGGAAACTTGGAATTGCAAAACTGAGTCAAGCCACAATAAGTGTGTTATTAATTTAGCACAATCTGAACTGTCCATGCTGTACAAGAAAACAACAAAATCAACACAATGCCAGTATTTATCCAGCGGGTTTAAGTGCACAGCCCCAGTTATGTAATACATGATAATCCGCTGTTACCATAGTAATGCTGCTCACCACTGGCATGGAGATTGCACAGTGGTGAAAGTAAGAATCAAAGCTCCCTTCCCACCTCGCTGTCATACCTCGTGCTCTCTTTCTGTGCACTAATGTGTTGGTGTTGTTGGTGGATCAGAGCTGCATTCTGCGTATCACACTGTCACAGGACTTTGCTGGAATCATTCTCCACAACGCTTAGCTCCTCACGGGTGTTCCTGAGCACCGTTTGTTGCCGGTTTGTTAACAAGCATGGAATCTGGAACATAGACATCCAAAATGTACTGTATTTGTTTGTTTCAAGTTCTGCATAAGTATTCAGAACCTGGGGGACCAACGTTTGCTGTAACAAAACAAGGGTTTGTTTGATTCCAGAAACAAACACCTAATCCACTGAAATAACACATTTCATCTTCTTATGTTGAACTCTTAAGACTAATCTAATGAAAAACAAACAAAAAAACTGAGTGAAAACACACTGGTTAATGCCTTTTCTAATGATCTAAGTATCTGTACATCCGGCAAAGCAGAAAGGATGTAATAGCTCAGTCAGTGATGTCTCATTATCACAGAGAGTCAGCATTGCTGGGTCTGGGGGAGGGATAGCATATGACATGGGATCATAGGATAGGAAGGTTTGCAAAGATTTTACGTAAGACTAACTGCCTAAACTGAGAGATGACAGTCAAATGTATATTTTCAGGACAAATATTCGCCTAATCCATCTCAATTAATTAATAATGCATAATAATAATAATTTAGAAATGTCGTGAACTGCAGAGCAAAGTATGAAAAAGGGAAGGAAAAAAAAGACAGAAGGACATGCTGTGTTGACGTATCTATGGTCACGCCAACAGAACTGCATTGAAAATCTGAGACACAGAGAGGAAGAGAGAGAGAGAGAGAAACACATGAGGGAATATACAATGGAGAGATGGTACATACGCAGGCAGGAATAATAACAGTCATCTGAGGGATCCTCAGTTTCAGGAGACCCATGAGGGATCACTGAAACCATACACATCTGAACTACTGCCACCGTGCCTGGCTTGGCTTAACAGGATTGGCTGGTGTGTTGTGGCTTGGATATCATTAATCCCCCTTATCCACTCACTGCACCTTAAACTGTGGAGAAAGGATATATAGCAAGCTGTTGCTATCTTCTGTTGGCTATCCCTTCTTTAAACCTGCGACAGAGGAAAACCATGTTACATCCAAAACCACTTATGTGCTCTTTACAGCGTTTTGAATTACATTCCACAGCTCCAGTCGTTCGAACACGGGGTAAAGGATTGCTTCCGCTGATTAGCTGCATGCCAGGTGTCAGTCAGGTGATATTTCTGTTGTATTGCATTGCATTGTATTCCATTCTCTTCAAAACTTTTCATCATCCTTTTATTCTTTTTCTGTTCTCAGATCAGGTCCCATAAAGCCGACTATCTACTTGGAGTTGCAGTACTGTGAGGTAGTGTCCTGGGTTTCAACCTGACCAGAAACAACTGAGGCCTGTGTGTGAGTTTACATGTTACCTCTATAATAATAACACATAGTGCGTGCCTGCTGTGTTTTGTGTCTCCTTTCAGGTCCTGGTAGAGTTTACATTAATGCAACGGGGTGCACCTGGCCAGTCCATCCAGGAGGCATTTAGGATCAGCCATCCCCATTTTCCCAGGCTCTCACTTCATCTCCGGCTCTCCCCCTTGCACCACATGGTTTCTTTTATGTTGTTTGATCACAAACGCCCCTGACTGTCCATGTCACGCATTTCATCATCATGTTTCCAGTTATAATTTCTGTAAATAAATACTATTGTTTGTTCTTCTCAGTACAACTGTCTGCCTGGGCCATGCCAGTTTAATACTATTCTGGACCAGGCGCTAACTGCAGTGTAACAATATCTTGTGTCACCATGTGGAAATGCAAGAGATTTTTTAATAACAAAGGAAGGCAAAATCATTTTAAATATCAAATAATGCTGGCCAGTACTTTACTTCTGCAGTAAATACAACAGAAAATCATCCTCCCCGACTATGTGCCTCAGGAGTGTTATCGTTCTTGCATCATGGATCATGTGTGCAGGTCCTTGATGAATGAATTCCTCGAACAGTTTTAACTATCTACTTTAATAAGCTTAGCATGTTTTGATTGACAGCTAAGATGACAGAAGAACAAATTCCAGCCTGCAGGACTGTTTCCTTTTCCTACAGTATCAGTATGCGTGCAGATCTCACATACAAACGCCCTAGTCAGTAATCGTGCTGTTCACAATCATGGATAAAATTCACTTGAGTCTGAAAGAAAGTTGTCTCTGTGTGGGTCAAATCAATGAGCTGAGCATTCATGACTGAAATGACTAAAACCCTGGGTCCTGATTAAGTTAGCTGGAGGCACAAACACACGCCCTGTTAGCCTTTTCCCTTCTTATGTGGGTGGCTGAAATCTTGAAATTAAATAAGATAATGGAAAAGAGGAACATTATTAGATTATTTGAAAAGGATTACAAGTGAAACCCTGTTCTCTCACAGCAGTATGCCAGCTCTTTCCCCTGTTTATCATGTGTGCCGTATTTGCATGCCCTGGCATCTACTCTCCGCTCCTCTGTCCCACTTTGAATTGCATTAACGTGCGGCGTGCGAATGTGCCAACGTTAGCTTATCTCTTAAAAAGATAATGCTGTGCTCTCTGGGGAATGCTCAGCTATCGTGGGTTTGAAAGAATTGATCTTCCCGTCATAACGTCCAGGAAATCCATCCACTGCTGTCAAAGCAATATTACAGTGTGTGTTTCCTGCAGATCTTGGATGACTCTGGAGCTCAAATGTAATTATTAGCCGTGTTTGGTAGAAATGCAGCTAGATTTGATGAAGCAGGTGTTTTGAAAGACCTGTATTGGCATTTTTGGAGGGTTGTTGACAGCGTTTGGGTGCATAAGCAGCTGTTGGAATTAGTTGTGGCTTATTAGTATTTTGGTGCAATGAAGACAAATTGCGTATTGTTTTTACTGACAAAAACTAGAACAAAGCCATTGGCTTTTAATGCATATTATGATATTCTGGTCCGTCTGACAAAGCTTTCAGATCAATCTCTGTGTGGACTAAAGTTTCTACTTTGTGTTTTTCAGCAAACAGAGTATGGTTAAATGAAAGTGTTTGGAATCCATTTTGTAACTCAGACCAAATTGATAAATGACCAAATTATTATTTCATGGTAAATTCTGACTTCCTTAATTCCTCTCAAAACAAGACATATGACATTTTGTTGTGATCCATTTATATTCAGCAGGAAAGGTTTTGTTTAGGACTGTCATTTATCATAAGGTGAGTTCATGTTTTTTGTGATCTGATGTGCATTCAACATGTTGTCTGTAAGGTCCTCACTGACTTCTCCCTGACACTTTAAATCGCGGACTCCATCGTCGGTCATTTGTGGAGTTTCGATACTCATTTCGATCTTTTTTGATACCCTTCAAAAACAAAGGGTTCAGAATTTCCTCTAACGTCTGCTCACCTCACTCTGCATGGCCACATATTACCAAGTGTATATATTCAAGTTTTGCTCAAGAAATCTTTAAAACTGCAATATTGTACAGTCTAGTCATGAATGGACAAAGTTAATCAGTTTCTCGTCTTACTGAGGGTAGCCTTCGCCTTTAGCATGCAAACCTAAAGCCCATCTATTTAAATGAAAGTGAAATATTATATTTAACCCATCTCTCCTTACTATTGACCATCCAGCCACTGCAGGTAAGTCGACAGGTGACTGGCAACTTGGAGAAAATCCATCCGGCTATAAAGTTTCATCTGAGACAAAAAATTCCTTTGGAAGTATTGCAAATGAAAACAAAAAAGTGCTTGTCATAGTATTTAGGTTTCTCTTTTGTCTCCAATTCTAGTGAGCTAAGCTTTCCAATAAAAGCCTCCACTTTCTGTCACTCGTTTCTCTGACGCTCAAATGGGTGTCACTAATCCTGACAAGGCTGACAAGACGAGTGTCAGCACAGGTGAGAATAAGTTTCTCTTGATACATTTACTTGTCATTCAAACTCTTGGAAAAATAAAGGAGCGTTGTTTATGTCAAATGTTGCGATTCTGGGGCTTGGTAAAGACTTCCTCAAAGGTGGTAAGGAACGGTTTCCTTTCAGTCTGTCTACAGCCATGATGTGAGACTGTGACCTTACATCACATCAGCAAGCTAAAACAGACTCATGTATGGTGAGTAAAATGTATTTCCAAATTACTGTGTTCCAATTTCATTGATCATATTCTCCAGTGTGTAGGATTTAGTGGCATCGACGTTGCAGAATGCAACCAACTGAAAACCCCTCGCCTCATCCTCCCTTTCCAAGTATGCAGGAGAACCCACGGTGGCTGCAAATCTTGCCAAAAACCTCTCAGTCAGTGTTCTGGGCTACTGTAGAAACATGGCAGTGCAACATGGCGGACTGTGTGGAAGAGATATAATAATAATAATAATAATAATAATAATAATAATAATAATAATAATAATAATAATAATAATAATAATAATAATAATAATACATTTTATTTAAGGCGCCTTTCTTGGCACTCAAGGACACCATACAGAAATGCAAAACATACCTCATTCTAAGGTAACAAAAATGAGCCTAGCTCACTTGGTGGAGTGCACACCATGTTTCAGGGATGGATCCGTCTCACAGTGGCCTGGGTATGAGTCCGGCCTGGGCCCTCATCAAAATAAAATGATACAAACAAAACAATTATTTTTTAAATATTATTATTCACACATGTTGTTTGTCGTCTTTCGCCCGATGTAAGCTGGGATTGGCTCCCCCGCCCCCCCGCAATCCTGTATGCAGGATAATCAGTAGACGATGGGTGGCTGGATGGATTATACACTAATAAAAACATTTTTATAAATATTATATTCCATTTCTGACACATTCTGCCAGTAGATCCCACTGAATCGTACACACTGGTCCGACAAACAAGGTTCAAACACACATAATCTTTTTCAGGTTGCTCCTCTTTCTGGAAGTCAAAGCCTGATATCCCCTACCTCTTCTTTCTGATCTCAGACACAGCAAGCTCCACTCTGTCCATATGTTGGGTGTAACCAGCTACAGCTGACAGGAGCAATTATGTAGAGATCAATAAGTGAACCAAAGGACACAGAACAAAGTTTTGGGTTTGATTTGTGCAGGCTGGTTCTACTGTTCAGAGAAAGTGAAACTCAGAGAGTTATTGCCACTGAGGTGAAATGGCACAGAACAGGGTTTAGCTGGACTGGGAAACATGCTCATGCTCAATCTGCCTGGATCTACAGAAGAATCCGTCGGCTATTCCCTGTGGTCACAGCTAGTGCATGGGCTATATTAAAAGTTTCTGGGATGAAGAGGATCAGAAGACAATCCACAGCTGTCCTCAGTGTAGACAGACCTTTAGACTGAGGCTTGGCCTTGAGAGAAATGTGCAATTTTAATAGAGGAAGTGAAGAAGAGTGGGCTCCAAGCTTCTCATGTTGATCACTGTTATGCCAGGCATGAAGATGTCACGCTGCATCCAAACACTGCACACACACACACACACACACACAGGTCTGAGGGCAACAGAAACGAATTATGAATCAAAAACTGTCATATTCAAAGACAGATTCACTCTGAGTGCAGAGAGTCTGACTGGACATTGTTACTGGGAAGTTGAGCAGAGATGGGAGGAGTTTTTGTAGCAGTTACATGCAAGAATATTAAGGCTAAAACAGATTTGAATTCAGTGACTAGTCTTGGTCAATAACTTGCTGCAATTCAGACATAACAAAATCAAAACTTCCCTCAGGTCCTCAGGTCCTCCAGAGCAGGAGTGTACCATCAGTGCGGGTAATTAGTTCGTCTACAGTGTCTCTGAAACCAGGACTCTCTTCCACAGAGTTGAGACCACGTTCATTCAGCCTTTCTTTCCTGGACTTTGGCTTGAAGATTTGGCGCTAGGACAACAGCTGAGCTGAGAATTTTTACTGTCAAAGGACGCTGCAATTCTGTAGGTGACACTTTCTTTGTTCATCCATGGGTCATGCCAACAATCCCTAGTTTGCAATGTATGTCTCCCAAGCTGGTAATGTAAATTTGATTTTACATCACCAGGGGGATTTGCAAAATGGGATAAAAATAAAATTTTCAAGGGGACTGCATTGCTGATTGCGTTACTAAGGATGTAATGAAATGTTCAAAAATAAAAACGAAACTGAAAAAAAAAGGAAAGTAGCTATTTAATTGGAAAATGTTTGCCCTGAGATGGCAATTTGAACAAGGAAAATTAGATTGAAAAACCTGAATTTTAAGTTGTAATTCAAGTTATTTGTTTTGGCATTTCTCAGCGGTTCCAAATTGTGCCTAACAAACTTCTCACAGAGCCGTGAGCATGGCTGTAGAGTCTTTGAGATGGTGGATTGTAAACGTTTTGCAGGGGGCATGACTGTCAGCGAATATTGTAGTGCTGAAACTGACTAATGGATGTGGCATGCTTTTACAAGCAATGAGGAAGCCATGTGATATGGTTAAGAGTTTAATACAGACCAAGTTGGAGCAATCACATGGGTTGAATGAAGTATGCGCCATCCTTTCTGTGCAGATTTGCAATTTCAAAATTTGCACCAAGGCCACATATTACACTGTTATTGTACAACAAAAACTTGTGAATGGCACTGATTTGATTGTTCTCAGTGCATTTTACAATAAAAACATCTTTGTATGAAATACATTTTTGCTAAAGTAATGGCCAAATAAAATCTTCTGCAGTTGCCCTGAGTGCTTGTGGTCCATCATATTACATGTTATGGCATCATGTATGAGCCATGTCTGCTTCCAATACAGCAGATAAACTCTGGATGCATCCCATTGTGCACTGCCATGGCTGAGTTTCAGAGAATACTTATTATGCTGTCAGTGGTATCCTTTCAGAGGAGAGTGTGGCCGGGTAGAGTTGTCCCATCTATGCTCAAATCAGCTTTCTTTACTTGCTAATGTGGACAGGCTCGTTTGAGTGGATACTTATTATGCTGTCAGTGTTTTCTTTAGAGTACAGCTCCACTGGGCTGAATTGTTCCACTTCTTTTTAGATGAGCCCCCCACTTTTAAAAGCTAGGGGTGCCAGTGTTTACATAATTCCGGTCTTACTGTTGCTTCATTTGTGGCAGGTGTCGCTTAAAGTCTGGCATTAATATAGTCCACTGTTGTGCAGCACTTACATCAGTGCTTTGGATCACAGTGTATGAGCACATATTGTACAATGCTGGATGTCAGTGATTTGGGGACATAGTTACCACAACTGCAATTAATCACATTTGCTTGTCACTCTGTGTATATTAGCAAGTGTCTTCCAATCTTCTCCCTTTTGTTTTCGCTCTCCATGAGTTTTCTCTAGGCCGTCCATTTTTAAAAAGTGAAAAAGAAAACTCCATATTTATTATCTCCCGTCCACTCCCCATAATCAGCTCCAGACAGTGTGTTTTTGGTAATAAGTAGATGAGATGGTGTTGCAAAGGGATGAAGAAAAGAGATTCATAACTCAGTTGTCTTTTTCATCCACCTAATTAAAACTGTTTTCCCACAGAGCATGGTTTCTGTTTTCACTGATATTGCGTCGTTGTTGTTTTCACCGCCTGTCATTGATGTCTTTGCTACTTCTTTAAGCTGCAAGATATGTGTCACTACCGCAAAGCTGACAACTCTTTATTAAAAGTTGGGGAAGATGTGGCTTGATAATTAAAGGCTTTCTTCGGGCAAACTTACTCTCTGTTTAAAATAATTTTGTGCAAAATGATACCTACTTTCATAAAATTAACAAACATATGGTGAATAAATTATAATTTATTGATATTAGATTAAATATTTTAGTCTTGTTTTGATATATTGTGTGCAACTGTAAGCTTTAGAGTTTACAGATCTTTTCTGTGCCAACCCGAGCTTGTTTGCGGCCACTTAAACGGTTACAAAGAATCATGATGGATATTCAGCATAAAAACAGGGAAACCCAGTGTCAGCTTGTCTTTACTTTCATTCAGCATCACATAATGAGCCGGAGCCAGCTATTGTGTAATGGGACTTTTGTTGGAAGCAAGTTCACACTGAAGTTTCTCTTCTAAGTATGGAAGAATTTTGACGAGTTTTGTGTTTGTGCGAAAACAATGTTTCAGTGATTTTTCAGTGTCTTGACAACTTGACACTAATAACTATTTTGTGCTGTCGGAGGTGTTCCCCTCACCTGCCTAGGGAAGAAAATGAGTAGAAGATGACGCAAAAATAAGGGTAATCAAAAGCACTAGAAGCAGCTAAGGCTTCAGTGGGAGTACACTTCTGGTTTCCCAGCCATAAAACTGTTGCTTGGAAACAAAGAATCTACCTTTAAACACTTAAAGACGGTTTAAACTGTTTATGAGTGTTGGTGAGAAATCCTGCACCTCCACAGGCATTTTGTTCAACAAATGTGCCATCACCACTGTAGTATGAATTCAATTATAAGATGTTTCAGCTTAATAAAATATATATTTAAACGAACAGTAATGCAAAACCACTGTTTGCAAACATGTCTCACTTTTCTCAACTGGAAAATCTACTGTTGATAGATGTCTCTCCAACCAAGGTATTAAACCAACTTCAGAATGTAACAAGTTGACACATGTTCTCAGCAGTGTGGAAAGTCATCCTTTAAAAGGGTGCCTGGGAATCACCAAAGGTAAAAGAAGAAGGTGAGGCAGACGCACAAGGAAGCAAGTAACAATATTCGCTCACAAGGAGTGTATTGAACTGGATGTGATTGTGATCTGTGGTGAAAAAGGATAGTTTGTATTATATGTGACGCTGGAGTCTATTAGAGGACAAGGACCTTGAGTTTCGTGGCCTGCTTATGAACTTAGATTTTATGGAATTCCTTTTACCTTGTATTACCCTAATTATTAATTTAAAAGCGCTGAAAACACGTTTTCTCAATCAACTTTTTAAGTAATGGGGGTTACAGCATATGATCACTCAATTGTGTTCTTGTTGCCAAAGTTGCAGCAGTTGTGGTTATTCAACACGAGAGATTTCTGTATTTTTGCATTTGTCAGAGCTCCTCCCGCTGGTTTGAAGTAGGAGGAGCTCAGTTGGAAAAATGTAATGGAGCTCTTTAGGCAATAATTTAACAATATTCAATTATTATGGCATTCAGGGAATTGGTTGCTCATGTTGCATTCATGCAATGTTGGCCGAATATGAAGAACAAAAAAACCTATGTCATTCTGATTTCTTTACACATTATGCAACGATAACAATAGCGCAGCAGCACGGTGGTGCAGCCTCACAGCTAGAAGGTTGTGGGTTCAAACCCCGGTCCGTGTGGGTTGTCTCCGGGTGCTCCGGTTTCCTCCCACCATCTAAAGACATTGCAGGCCATGATTCTGAGTGGTTGTCCATCTATGTGTGGCCCTGCGATGGACTGGCGGCGATGTACCCCGCCTTTCGCCCAATGTCAGCCAGGATAGGCTCCAGCCCCCCATGACCCTGAATGCAGAATAGTTACTACCAAGGCCCACTGCCTTGTAGTGACATTATTTAAATTCTTAAATTAGCTTATTCTATTGTGTTGTAGTATTGTATGTATTTGTTCATTATTTATTCATTATAGAAACAAACAGTGCAAAGCTTCCTATAATCAGCTGAACTTATTATTTTAGTGTTAAATAAACGTTTTAACTTGTGCTTGGGAGCAGGGCCACAACTCAACCACACCTTTTATCACCTGCTCAATCTATCCTGTCCTGTATGTCTCAGTTTTCTTGAGTCACCTTCCCTTTCCCTCCCCCTCCCCCATTTCCCTCCCTCCCACATCCACTCTCTCTCCCCTCCTCTCATCCCTTCTCATTCAATCTTCTGCATAACTCTCCCATCTCTCTTTTTTCCAGGTACTGGTGTCTGGGGTCCCTATTTTGCTCGGGGTGACTACACTCCCATCAATATATCCATCCCAAACCCGCCTACACCCGCAACCCCCCCCCCACGTTCATCCCCTTCCTCAAATCCATCCTCAACATCCAGTCCTTCCACATTTCATTAAAACTTTAAAATCACTTTTTTGTGAAATGGTTCTTGCTAGAGAATTTTAGATGTATTTGTATTTAGAAGTAACTGTCAGCAGCGGAGGCTTTTGCAGCCATGTTGCCAGCAGTGTGCGAACACTTCTGTGGTTCTTTTCACCAAGTGGGAGACATTGTAGCAGTCAGAAATTCCTCACATCTCTGACATGGAATTACAACTTGGAGGCGGACACGAGTTTCTTCCGACTTGGCTGCTTGTAATTATGGTCTGATTGATATGACATGATCACTGATTTTTGTTCCTGGAGATGCGCCACAGTCAAACCTGTTCATACCACAGCCACACAGTCCTGATTGGAATAAAACTTTTGACTGGTAAAGATTGAATAAATAATAGCTAAGCATGTGTTTTTCCCTGAATTTGATTTTTTTGTCACTGATATTCATTGTTAAGGAAACAATACCAACTCTTTGATACCAAGTCAGTGGCTTTAAAAAAAATAATGTTTAAATTTTTGAGGAAATATTCTTTTACAATGTATGGTAGTGTGGTACAGTCTTAAACTCATTACCAAATTCCACAGACACAAAATATCTGGATTGTATTATTCTATTAAAACAGAAGATGAATAAAATGTAAGAAGCCCACTGTTTAGTATCATAGACACTGCGCATGGTGTCCCTATGGGATTTAGGGCATATAACAGAGAATAACAGAAAAAAAGTGTAAGACCAAATAGGAAGGCTAAATTCAATATAAAGTTGTAATGAGCAACAGTGTTTCCTAAAGCTGATTTGGAGGAAGAGGACACAAACTGATGTAGTGTGGGCTATTGTCTGCTTAAAACAACATGTAAAGCAGAATGACAGACTTGTTTCCACTGCGGACCCCGTCCCCCCTGCGGAAATACAGGAGGTTGTCCAACACGTGATTAACTCAGTATGGCGGAGCTGTGGGCTGAATGATTTTTACAGTGCCGAGGGGTCCTAAAACCCTGCTGTGTGGATAGAAGACTGGGAGACAACCAGCCACTTACAACCAGCCACTTGCACCCAGGGGTGCCCAATTCAGGTAGTGTTTCTGTTCTGTCTTTGTAAAACACACTTAGCCCACACAGTCCTCTCTTTGGCTTGGACGTGAAGAGAGAGCCGTGACTCAAAAATAGGTTTATCTTGTAGCAGGTCTGTGCGCTGTTTCTCCTCGGAGTCAAACTGAGTCGCCGTAAATGTGTGCTAGACTTGTTTTCCCTGCGAGTTTGTATCATTTTTAATAGTCAGCAGATGGACAAGCGTTTCGCTATACAGACATTGTTGTAAAGTATTTAAAAACTGTCGAAAACCCTACGTGTTGTGCAACACTGTTATCCCGCCGCCTCAGCCGCTCGATTTAAGTAGGACTTTAAATCTCCCCCTGCTATATTGTTTCAAACTTGTGTGAAACACCTTGTCATGTCGGGAAAGTTAATACTCTTTTCAACCTTTTTGCTTTTATTATACTTTAGCACACGGTTCTCCTTGAAAGCGGGAGTGTAAAGAGTTCCCAGATGTAGTGGGAAACTTTGTCTCCCAGTTACAGTTGTTTGTTTACCCGCACAGCACGTCACGACTGTAGTGCGGTAACACGTTGTCTTCTAACTTGGTGTGCTGTAATGTTAAAACTATCCTCTCTTTTTTTAGTGTGTGTGAGGGAGAGGAGAAAGCAGTGTTTGCATGATGGAGGCTTGTGCTGAGGTTGGACCGCCGCTGCCACAGCTTTGGGTGTAAACTTGTCTTCGTGAAGTGTAAACACAAGATGAGAGCAGCAGCAGGGCGACGCCGAAGTTAGGTTCTGGTTTTGGCTCCTAGTTTTAGATTCGGCACTTTTTTAAAATTTACAAACAAAAGCGATTTCACTGCATCTTGTCCACCTCCCAGACAAATTTAGACCCGGTATAGCACAAAAAAACTTGACAAAGACACACGTCAAACTTGGACTTGATTAACAAGCAGACTCCAGTTACAGTTTAAAAGATAATATTTCAGATTTGTGAAATCTTTATTGTTTTATGTAAAGACAAAACATGATTTTGCTGCCATAGACCACTGTGATTGTTTTTGTTGTGTTTTCACGCACAGACTCAAACTGTTAGATCCTCTGTGTTAACATAGCCCTAGTCACTATATCTACCCTTGAGAAGTCTACACATAGTGGGACTGTTGTTTTTTTTAGCAAAACCAAATGATATATTTGGTTTTGCTTTCATAAATTAAGGTTTCACAATACTGGAAGTAGGTTTTAAATAGTGCTTTAACCAGGATGTCTAACACCCTTTCACAACAGTAAGTGGCGCAAAAGACGGTGGCTCAGTATTGCCATTCAACTTTCCCTTAACTGCCAAACTGTGAACTTGGAAGCTGACTTCACTGTCGTAGCGGCAGGGCTGTGCCTTTGCTCTGCTAAGACTGCTTTAAGCCTTCACCGGCGGAAACTATTCCCTCAGCATTACAAGCTCTGGAGGGCTGCTGGTGCAGGCTCGTAAACCCCAGGCCCCTCAGGAACAAGGTCGAACCCTCTGAAAAAATGTCTCAGCTTTAAGGATGAGTCTGCTGAGAGCAGTGCCCTCATTGGAGCAGAAACAAAGCAGGATCTTGTTGCCAACATTTTGTCTGACATTTATTTTATTTTCAGCTGAGCCCCTCTTTTGTCCCTTTTCTTGCCAAAGATCAATTCCAGTCGCTGATGTTATACAGAGTTACAGTGAATGAGAAGGGAGGGAATCCATACATAGAGAAATGCATTTGTCTCTCTGGTTTGGGCTTTTAGCTGTTGAGTCTGGTCACATTTTGTCAACACGTGATGATGACATAGATGGCATAACATCATGTTAGGATAGCTCCGCTGCAGTTACATTGGGGTTTGGTATTAGAAAATCAGGTTTATCTTTAACCTCAATAGCACATGTCAATTGTTTTTGTAAAAATATTAGGTGGAAGCACTGATTTGGAGGCTCATTGGTCTCACCAGGCTCTTATAACTGCCCACATGAAGAAATCCATTAGGACCGAGATGGTCTTAATGTGATGCTCTCCCAGGAAATGTTGCATCTGTGACTCTGTGGTGTGTTAGTTACTAATATGTTGTAAAAAGTATCCTGAGCAGTAAACATGATATTTATGGAATCTTCGATGTGTCTTGCGGCTGCATCGTATTGTGGCCTTTATCTGATTTGTCTTTGCGTGATTGCTATATTTAATATGTGCGACATTGTCTCTAGAAAGAATCTTTGCTTTTCAAAGAGCTGAAAGTAACACCTGGCATTTCAATTTCATATTTTAAACAGTTGGAACGTTCTCACTAACGCAAAGTACACACACCTTGGTCGTGCAAAAATTACACTGTTAAACAACAAAATGGATTTAGGGATCAAAGGTACATTGAGGGATTTTTGTGTTAATGCATTTCAGAGTTTCTTCTTCTAAACCCCTTTGTGACTCAAACACCTGCAGTAAATTGAAATAACAGCTTCACATTTTAACTTAAGTGTCTACTAATCGTATCCTGTGGTTTTGATGCACAAATGTGGTAGAAGACATTAGATGGCTGCCTGCAATGTCTAATTCCAGTTTCACTTAGCCCACATGGCTCTTTATAGAAAGATTTTGGGGGCCCAGGAAATAGTATTTTCAGATGAATTTGTCAAAAGCCATATCTGTGCTGTCTGACTTCATGATCTTACCTGCCACATGCTTTCTCTTTGTCCAAGACCATTTCTGACCGTTCTGTTTGTAAGATTTTATTAAGGCTGGGAGATTTCAACAGACTCAAATATCACACTATGTTGTAGAATCACGACAGTAAGAAAAATGTATTGACGTTTTAGTTGTTTCATGAGATGCGTTAAAACAACTTATTTGCAAGCATTAAAGCAACATTATGTCGTATTTTGTGAGGGTGGGAGAAAAAAATCGATTCTTACATACACCGCGATGTGGAAGATTATGAATCGATAACAAATGTCTAAAAATCGATTATTTAAATGTTAATTGATAACGTAATGTTGACAGAACGCAAAAGGCAGAACCTGCGGAAGTGCAGCGCCCGGGCCGTCTGTGCGGCGCACACAATGGAGAGACCAGTGTTCTCCCTGTATTCGCCACCACTGCAGAATGAATGACCACCCCAAAATGTCACAGGATTATTAATATCAATGCTCAAGTAATTATTTTAACTCTTCACACTGTGAGCACGGTAACGGTAACCTGCTCCCTCCTATGTCCGAGTGAGAGAGAGCGAGCGGCAGAACGTGACGGTGAAAGTTAGCGGTGAAATATATTAGCAGTAAGTTTCTGTCAGGTAATAAACGTGCAGAGCCTTCAGCGTTGCAGCCCGCCCCCCTCTGGAACTCATCCCCACAGAGATCTGAAATGCTTCCTGTCTGGACACTTTCTTAAAATCTACTAAAAACCCAGCTCTTTACCAAGGCGTTTAATCCTGAATGACTTTTTGTTGTTTTGTCACTGTAGCTATGTTTAAAGCTTCCTTGAGAGCGCTAAAAAGATTTATTTATTTATGTAACATTAGCTAAATTAATAACGAAGTAATATTAATTATCAGCTGTGTGTCACTACTAATTTACCTACTAGGGTTGAGAACATCTGGTACAAGCTTAGATTAAATTGGTGTACAGCTCTGTCCTGTACACAGACTGGACATCCTGATAATTATTTTTCAGTTTTCAGAGTCTGACAACTGGTTGTGGATCTGTTCGTTTTTAATATCATCCATAACTTCAGATGACATCGATTCGAACAGACTTTGACTCTGGCATTGTTAGCCAGAAATGTAACATCTAATATCTTGCTTGGAGTAATGAGACTGAATATCATAATAATAATAGGTTTATAATAGCTGTTTATAATAGCTGCGTTGGTTTTAAAATCTCCACCATGTAGATGCCAAAAATAAATAAATAAATTTAAAAAAAAAAAAAATATATATATATATATATATATATATATATATATTATTTATATTATTTATATATTTATTAGTGGCATTTGAAATGTCTTTATAAAAGTCATCAGGGCAGACATATTTAGCAAGTTGTTGAAGGCAAAGTGGTATTTCAAAATCAACTTTTTGACTCAAGTATTGTTCTGAAACTTTGGGTTTTTTTCTGACAGTGAGGCCAGTAGGAAATGTGTTTTAAACGAATGTCCCAACTATAATGCAACAGATGGAGTTGTGGTTACATGGATTACAATTTGTATGACAAAACTGGATTAAGTAAACAGCCTGAATTCAAACTGACCATTGCTGCCATTTTTCATCATTGAGGAAACCTTTTAAATCCAAGTGTTTGACATACAAAAGATTGATTTAAACAAAGAGCAACAATAGAGACCCTTCACTGGAGTTTAAGTAAAACAAAACACGATTTGACTCAGTGGGATGATCATACATCTACCATCTCAAACATACAATTTTGAAATCTTCTGGTTAGGCCACTCACATAGTAATATTGAGATAATACTTTTGGCTATTTTATTTTTTTGATTTACTGTTCTACTTTTTCACTTATAAGATATTAAAGAGATGGCAATGCTCTTCAATTTTGCAATCAAACGGATGCTTTCTGAATTGAATTTATTCGACTTTTAGGCTTATTGGTCAACTTGGTCATCACTACCGTACCAACATTTTGTAGAACTTCATTTTTGTTCTGTACTTGTCCCCAAGTTGCCTCTTGTAATCTCATTTAATAAGCTCATTTAGCTCAGTTCCACTGTGCTTTGTCAGGACCCAGGCCTGACTTACTAACATCCTCCCATCATTTAGCACAAGCTGGCACTGAGAAAGCTTGCTTGTTTGTTGATATTTTGAGGACGCTGTCACGCTAAAGAATTCTAAAGGGGTCTGTTATTGCCACTGTGTTGCTCTGGGGCAAATAAGGTGACAGGACCCTGTAACTTAAAGACATATTCTCCCAGCAGGAATTTGTAAGCTGCTTTGCAGGGTTTTCCAGTGAACCGCCGGTGATTCGGCATCTCATTGTATCTTTGTTCTCAGTCCCTGTTCATTTGTTTACCTACCTCTTCATTACACTCAGTGTTATAGATGCCTCTATACGGTTTGAATGAAACCTGGGGGAATCCGCCGTTTCATCACAGTTTTTTAGCAAACAGTCTTTTCACTGCCAGTCATTGAAACCATTGCAATATGTTGACACAGACCATTGCCAGTTTGAATGTTATTTTTGGATCAAGTAAAGATAAAACATCAAGGTCAGCGAAATCAGTCATTACACAGTTACTTCGCCTCTTTCTCTTTAGGCTTACTGTTGTGAAACTTATAGAAAGGAAGTTGGGTTTTGGCCAGGGGCCCAAAGAAGCAGTAGAAATAGACAAGAGGAAGATTCAAAGCAGTAAAATGGACACAGAGTTTTTAATGGGCAGCTATACAGAAGCTCTCAGGCTCAACTGATGTGATTTAAGGCTTGATGAATCCTTGTGTTGATCCTTGTGGTCACCCGATGAGTTCATGGGCGCAAAACATTCTCCCATATTCAGGCCCTTCTACCCAGTTGTGCCTCACGACTCCATTAATAAACCCATTTTGGCTCCTTTATACTTTGCTGGGACCTTGTCCTGACTTTGAACCCACCCAAACTCCCCAAACTCAGTTAGCAATTGTCCGAGGGGTTGGCAGTTGGAAAAGGCATCCTTGTTTGTGGACATGTTGTAGATGTCATGCTAATGGTTACTAATTGAGTCTATTAATGGCACTGTAGTGTCGGGTACAATGTTGGTTACAGGACCCTGTGTTGCACAGGCACACTCAAACCAGCAGGACTGTGCAATCTGTCCCACCACCCTACCCCCTTCTTACTGTGTTTACTCACCCAATCAGATGTAACTGACGGCTTTTAACATTTGAGCTGTATTCTTTGGGCAACTTTATAAAACTGCTGACAAAGAAAGTTAACAGAGCAGACAGACACAGGGAGAGACAGACAGATTTTCAAATAAAATATACAAATATACCCACATCCCCACCACAGTCATCCTGTGGGAAACAGCCCTTTTATATTATTATATTCAGTTCATTTTCAGTTGGATTTATCTCTGTCCAGTAGCCTGACCTGGAGCACTTTTCTTATTTTGAGATGTTTGAGAGTGAAAAGGTTTTGAAGTGCAGTTTTGGAGAAAATGTAAAGGTTATTTAACTGTCAATGTTTTGTTATGAACATTCAATTAAATGGACCCTAGGAAGAATAGCTGATGCTAATGAGGATTGAGAGGGAAAAAGAAGAGAGAGAAATAAAGAAAGAAAAGTATATGCTGTCAGTTTTAGCTGAAAAAAGAAGGAAATCAGAATTGGCCAAAATTGCTATCGGCAGGTCAGACTTCTATCTCTCTCAATCTCTTAGTGGTTACAGAGAAGCTTGAAATATAGCAATATGAAAAAAATCGTACTGCGATTTATTTTTCCTGAACATGATGACGATGTAATTTAGGCCGGGATCTTTACCAAACATCTGGAAAACATTCATTTGTATTCATTTATGATGGTATGTTGTGACACATCTGTCCTTTTTTATCATAAAAAACTGAAGTGTCTGTGATTTGGATATTGCACAATTTTCAGTTAATATTTAGATAAATTGTTCAGCCCAAGCTTTAAAATGAAATTGATAGGTAAAATAGCCATTTATACATCTCTCAGAAAAAAAATTGCCAGCAGGAGTTGACACTAGAGTTACTCTTGTTACTAATCCATCTGGTCATAGGGCCATAATGCATCACATTTTGATTCCTCCTTCTGTTTAATGAATTTTGTTTTTTTCAGTTCCCACCACTGTCTGTCTACAAAACTGGATCCAAAACCACAAAGGTTGCTTAAGAACATCTCATTCTAAATAAGCTTATACACGGCAAACATCAAGCCTATTTTCATAATCCGGTCAGGCGCTAAGTCTAGATGGGAGGAACCAAGTGGTTACCTCTGTGTTTCTCTTGAGCAGTTTAGTGTGAAGTCATAATGTTCCTTTGGGTTTGGCGTCAGAGCTCCCGCCGTAATAAATTGGTTTAGTCGTTGGTCTGATCATGTGAAAGCAGCTGCACACATTGACCTACGCTGTAGTCATAGAAAACTCTGTTACATCCAAAAATGAGTGCCGTGAAAGCCTGCTGTCATTTAGAAAAAAGATGACTGAGAAACAAAATGCATAATAGAAGCTTACTAAAGGGTGAGCTGGATGATAAATGACGTAGACGGGTGGTGTACAGATAAAGATAGAACAATACATGGATGAGTGAGAGTGACATGAAAGAATGTGCGTAATAAATAAAGGGAAGTTCAGTGGGGCTCTTGCCATTCATTCTGCATGGAAAGATGCTACTTCCTGCTTTTTATCTGACTTGGCCTTTTGTTGCCGGGGTAACAACACATGGGTGTTTGATTGGCCATTAACATAAAAACTTGAGTTTACCCTGGTGTCCTTTTTTTTTTTTTTTTTTACTGTGTTGACAGTAGATCAGACTACAAGAAGATTGCTTAAATACTACAGAAGAAGTGAAGAAGGGCCAACGTGAGATGTCAAACACACAAATGTGTAATTTCATGCCATGTAAAAACATTTTCACCATGACTAACGTTATAAATTAGGTGTTTGAAGCTTGAGATTCACATTTATATAACAACAGACAGGGACGGTCCAAGTGCTCCATCGCTCGCTCACACGCATGCACGGGAAACATGACGCACAGCAGCCTTTTTTTCCCCAAATAAAACTTTAAACATACGTTTAGGCAGTTTGGGTTTGAGACAGCCAAGTCCACTTCACTTCAGATCTCCTGACGCATTTCTGTGCCATTTCAACCTGCTTCACTTTCATAGAACAGTAAACTCTCTGAGAGATAAAATGCAGACATACGGCGTTTAATAGAAGCTGGTGGATGTTATCAGTGTGAGGGAAAGTTGTCAAGCTGAGGTTAGCGACAGCTACAGTCCACACGGGGAAGGTAGCGCATGATATGAGTGCAGCAGTCTTGCTAAATCAAGATCCTGTATGTGGGTAATACATTTGAGCCCGTCTGCCATCAGTAACTTCCTCAGATGATTAAATTCAATTCAATTTAGTTTTATCCAACTAAATCACAACAACAGTTATCTCTGAACGCTTTTCATAAAAGAGCAGGTCTAGACCGTACTCTGTGGTGATATTTACAGAACCCAACAGTTCACACCAAGAGCAAGCGCTAGGCGACAGAGGCAAGGAAAAACTTTCTTTTAAAAGGCAGAAACCTTGAGCAGAATCACGGCTCAGGGCGGGCGGCCATCTGCCTCGACCGGTTGGGGGTGAGAGAGAGAGAGAGAGAGAGAGAGAGAGGAACAGTCTGTTCAGTTCTGTCAGGCAGCTTATCAATACGTTAAGAGAGACTG
Source organism: Lepomis gibbosus (assembly GCA_029875015.1). Lineage (NCBI taxonomy): Eukaryota > Metazoa > Chordata > Actinopteri > Centrarchiformes > Centrarchidae > Lepomis > Lepomis gibbosus. The sequence goes on along the minus strand of JAPMOB010246977.1, from coordinate 60,096 downwards.
GGGAGTGATGATGGCAGAGATCTTCCCCCAGAGACTAGAGTCAGGCCTACAGGTGGAGGCTGCTGTGTTTACACGGCCGTACTCTAACTGTGCCCAGGCTGTCAGGGCTCCGAATCAAGAAAAATTATCCTCCTGTGCCACTTGATGCCTTTGCTCCTCGTCTTGTCTCCGCTCAGCCAACTGCTGATTGATGTGATGTCCTGCGGTCATAGCTGGCCTTGTTCTCTTGCAAACATGACCAAGCAGCAATGTGTCTGGTGTTACCACGCGTCCTTTTATGCCGGCTAGGGTGTCGCTTTCTCTTCTCCTATTTTCCTACTTACACCCATGTCAACTGTGTCACGCTGACTCCAAGCCTCCCTCCATTTGAAGGAGGACTGGTTTAGTGTGACACTGTCACGCCCTCAAAAGAGCGAGCGACAGTCTAGATATACAGCCATATTCTAACCCTGGCCTGCCTGCAGTGGGATATGTGTTGTTCCTTTGGGGGGGTTTCTTTCTAAGATAATAATGTTTCTTGTAAGAGTCAAATATTTTTCCACCAACAAAGAAAAATCTGGAACATGTCAATCAATAGCATACTGGCGGTGCTACTAATCCCACTCGCCATCTTAATAATTCATAGTCAATTAGGTCTGAGAGTCTGAAGCTGTCTTCATGGCACAAGTGCATTTTCAATGATTCATTTCATGAGCTATGCAAGGGGTTTCTTAATTGTTGTTTACTGCTCGCTACCCGACCACATGTTATTTTTATGCCATCGTGATTACTCCCGGCAGCGCTCAGAGTGCTTGGGAAATGAAGTCCATTAAGGGGTCCTGAGAGCTGTTTTCCTGTCAAGCGCTATGAAACGTTTCCAAGTTCTAACTGTGCTGCACGAGAACAATAAATCTCATCCAGTCTTAAGTGTCATTGGGCGGAAATGAGACGCATGAAGAGGTGCAGGTGGTGTATTTTATGGTTCTACAGTGCAGTAAAAAATACCTGCAGTGTTTTACAAAGATTTATTTTTAATAGGATCCCTGAAGAACAGTTAAAATTGCAGAAAAAGTGAACTCACGTGGAAGGAACATTAAGAACCGCTCAGGTGACAGCAGACCAGTGTCACAAACTGCAGCTTCATGGCGTCAGAAAAGGAGCAGATTTGTCTTCCCTTTGAGCTGCACTAGCTGTTTGTGTGTATGTCTGTGTGTGTGTGTGTGGCAAAGAGAGAAAGTGTGAGGACCAAATGCCTAAGGTCATTGCTGACATAGTATGGCAAGCTGTGTAAGCACCGTCTGAATTCTTATGTGACAGGCGTCTCCTTTGGAAAAAAAATAGGCGTCTGAATCTGAGAATGGCACTGCTGCCTTCCAGCCAACACACTGACGCCTTTTTTTTTTGACACCTCATGCCTCAGCAAATCTATCGACTTAAAGTATCCCTCCTGGCCATCAAAGTATTGTCTGCACACATGCGACTATTAAATAAACAGCCATGTCAGACACTCACACAAACATCTAAACCTCCCCTCTGGTAATTTTGCCCGTGGCCTGGAGGACGCTCTGAGGTGCTGCGCACAAATTCTGAAGAAAATGAGAAATGCTGAGGAACAGTGCGGTGTCACAGCAGCACACGGATGTTTCATTTCTCAAACTCAGAAATGAAAGCTGACAGTCTGCACTCAATGTCTTTGCATTGAAACGGCGAGGGAAAGCACTGGAGCTCTATTTTTTTTGTATTTTTAAAAACTTGGAGTGTCTTCGTATTCCTACAATGTTTTAATTTCTTCACATTCCACGCTAATGAATGACATGAGCATAAGGGGCTGTTTTCCTTCTACGCTAATTCCTGATAAGTGAAGTACGACCCTGGGGAATCCTGGCAGTACTGTGTTTCCATGAGATTTTATTTGACCGTACCATGTTTGCACCTTTTTTCCACTGAACTCATTCATTTGACTGTAATTCAGTCCAACAGCTTTAAAGTAACGGCGACAGCAAAGAGACTGTTTTTCTTTTTTTGAGAGAGAGAGAGAGAGGAAGGGAGCACATACACACTTTATTGTGGCCTTTGTGGTATTTCTAGTGACTGATTGCAGCTCTAATTACCAGTTTTTTGTGTTCAGCTGTGTTGACACCTGTTAGATGTGACAGAGGTGAGTTTTGGCTTCTGCCGGTTAGTGTTTAATCGCCAGAGGCTTCCCTATGTATATGTGTGTCTGCGTGTGTTTACATACTCCTTGCAGTTTTGATTGCATAACACACACACACACACACACACGTGCAATATAAAAAGTTTTCTTCCTCTTTCTCCTCTGCTGTTGACTCTGATGTAAGTCTAAGCCTGCAGGAAGCCTCTGTTTGCATTTCATTTTGGGCTCCGCTACGGGGAAGAGCCTTTTTTTATTGAGGCACTGACTTCCACAGCTGACCATGCAAGCTGATGAAGTAAGGATTTAGTAATGTCACCAGAAGCTGGCAAATGTTGAAAGTCACATTGTATTAATTGCCTGAATAGATGTGCCAGAATTTGACTGCTTTTAGCTATGCAGCTAGCTAACAGCACTGAGAGTGACTAGCTGTTGCTTTTAAGTTACATAAACATGCTGTGATTTTAGTTAGTCCAGATGGTTCAAATGAAACCATATTCATTTGATGAAAAACAGACATGTGAGACCACTCTAAACTCTCACTTGGAGAAAGCCAGAGCTGTTTTACATCACCACATTGTTTCTCTTACCCACAATAAACCAAATGTTTTTTATTAGGGTTCATATTTGTAATGTGTTTCAACATATTTTCTGTACTAATAATGTATGTCCTGGATTAAATAAGAGTTTTTAAGGAGAGTTCTTTTAATGTCATTTCTGCTTTATAACAGCAACAAGTTTCGCTGCAATTTATGTTCTCAATTGCTGTTGTTGGCTGTGACTTGTGTCCTCTGTGGCTGGCAGCCTCACCTTGGCAGCCATAATCCAGCTCACAGCTGACCATGCACATAAAACACTCACACAGCAGGTGAAATATGTCCCACAACTCACTGAATATCATTGGGAAGCCTGTTTTTAGGTAGAGTGGGGAGGGTTATGCATGTGCAGTTAAGGTCACAGATAGAGACAAAATGATCACGAAACACCGCCGTCATCAGTTTCTTTAAAAGCAGGTTTCAGGTTTTTCTTCTTTCCTGGCCTGTTTAAAGTTCCCCACATGGCCTCAGGTAAACACAGATGAGCTTTTGCACAATAACTGCAGGAAGGAATAATAAGTCTAGAGGACACCAGCCCACAATGACCCCTGATTTGGAATATGCCCTGTTTGTGTGTTTGTTTCAAATTTGGATGTAAACTTGTGTGTTTTTTTTGTGTCTACCCCTCACAGCCGGACTGCTTGGTGGAAGGAATCCTGCCACAACAACACCACTGAGGTCTCCAGCTGTGGCTCAGTGTGATGAAACCTTAAGAAACAGCTACCTGTTCCTTGGCCTGGCGCCTCCACCTGCAGCACCAACGTGGCTGGGAAGCACATGGTGGTCACCACAGTCACCACGGAGGTGCACTGACACCCTCACAACTCACCTCTCCTCCCCTGTCAAGTCTGCCCGGCAACAATGAGCTCTCTAAGTCGGTCAGGTAAGATTTAAAAAAAGATGTAGATTGTTTAAGATTAGATTTGATTTTTTTAGTTGTGCAACTTGCTTTATAAATTAAAATAGGGCTAAATTTATATCAGTAATTATCACGATAAGTCATTATTTCTTCGAAGTTTAAAGGCTGACTTTTGTACCTGAGTAAAGGTTGAAGAAACCAGATGGTTAACTGTGGTTTTACAGTATTCTTTATGGTCAACAAACATTGTTGCCAAACAGTGGATCACTTTAAAAATCTATTTTTTATTTTTTTTCAACAAATATGCATGAGAAAAAATAAGTAAAATCTTTTTTTTCCAGTCCCTTTCCCTCAACAAAATAAAAATCTTTCTATAAAAATTAAGTCCTAATTTGATCCTGATTTATTTGAATTAAATCAAACATTTATTGAACATTTTTTATATTGTTCATTCGGAAAATTAGATCACAATAATTATCAATTATTATTATTTTATTGCCCAGACCTAAATGAAAAGCGCCGGTAAACTAACAAAAACTGACTTACTTAACAACAAAGTACTTTGTCTGGCTTATTTGTGCATGCTGTGTTGCACAGCATTATGCACAGATTATGATTTGTTTCATTCAGAGTTATATCTATACCTTTTTTGAGAACTGATCACACAAACCCACAGTAGTAGAAAATGGTAAGTGAAACTCTACTTGTGACAAGATTGTTTTCTCTGGTGGCTGAGGAAAAGGTTGTTCTACAGCACGTTTCATAAAACTGACCTTTCAACACTATGATGTTTATTGTTGAGTCTGAAGGCAAAAACAGAGAGAATTGACTTGGGTTGTAGGCATTACCATTTCAGACGTCTCCCTCAGCCCAAGCTGAGACATTTTATCTAGCGTGAACGCCGCTTTTCACTGTTCAAACTAAATGTCATAGTTTCCCTGTTAATGCTATTTTATATTCTTCAATTCATTGACCAGATGGATATTGAAAGAAAGAAAGATTGATATGGAAGATATTTTAGGAGAGAGAGAGAAGCAATGATTGATATGACAGTTGATTCTCAGGTCTGTAGTGGTCTACAGGTCTATAGTGGTCTACAGGTCTAAGGAAATGTGGGCTGTTTTGTTTTCTTCTAACAAAAGGTTGGTAGGTCTAGACACCAAGGCATAGCCTGAATTAAATTATTTTATGATATTTATTATATTTGCTATGGACTTAACTTTCAGCATCCAGTAGAGTAACATGTATTAGTGTAATTCCATAGCATTTGGACCTGCAACTTATTTAATATAGAGAGGAATTAGATACAGTATTACTTTATCACACATTTACATGAGCATCTAGCATTTAGTCAAAGCCTACAGAAGCCAGCAGGTGCACAGTCCGACCAAAGTAAATTCCCCCCCATACAGCTTGGATGTGTCTTAAAGCTAACGTTGCAGTAACTTTAGTTTAGCAGAGGAGAAATGGAAGAAGAGAATATGCCTGTCGCTTTTTACTCGTTAACTGGCTTTTTCACTGGTCGTTGACGTAAGTGTGGTTCTACTAGAGTAACAAAAGATGCAAGTGCAAAGATTTTGCAAACACAATTACCAAGACCCTGGTGATTAAGCGCTCCCTGTCTTTCAATCTGTGACGTCGCTTAACTAACTCCTTACTAACTAACTCCTAGGTGCTGCATTGTTTAAGCAGCAAATTCACAGTGGCAACTTTGCACGTTACGCTGTACCTTCACTTGTTGTTTAATGGCCTCAGGCTTGACAGAAGCTGACACTACAGAAATTTAGTAAATTGGTGGTGGTGGGTGACATATTTGGACCATCCGCCGCATTGGCAGACAAAAAAAAATGCTCGAAAGATGCTAGATCAGAAAGATGCGTGTAGCAAGGTAAGTGAATTGTGGCAAACGCCGCCTGCGTCATACACACAGCAACCAGTCAGCTCAGAAAATATCTGTGAAACAGCTCAGAAAATATCTGTGAAACAGCGTTTCAAACTAAACTCATAAGTCTGAAAGGGGCCCAGTCTGTGAGTTACAGCCTGGTTACAGCCAGTGCTGACCAGCATCGGAGGCTGCGTACTAAGATTTTCTATTAAACACGAGAGGCGTCACTTGGTTTTATTTTCCTTGGCCAACTTTTGAATTGAACCTCAAATTGAGCATTTTTTGTTTGCTTGCTGGGATATAGAAAGATGGGCTCCTAGGAGATTAGAACTGAGATCAGGACTCATTAATTGGAGGTTGAACTGTGGGTTTTGTATTGAGCGCTTACTGTATTATACACTGTCATGTACTGTGTTTTTCTTGTGGTCTGTAGGTAGGCCAACCTGATGATATTATATCATATTATTTAATGCCATGACTTGGCTCTCAAATTATCTTTCTCATATTTTTAAAATTTGAAACTTGTTCTCCACCACTGCTCATAATAATAATTCATGCAATTCATGCATCACCTAATTTCTTCATAGCACAGGCCTGACCCACAAGAAAGAACAGCGTATGTTTAGTCTATCTAATATTGTATTGGTCATACTACACTGATTTACTGCTTGTCCGTTTTGAATAATACAGAAGGTAAAGAGCTTAAAAAGTGAATCGCATATTAAATTGCAATGTTGGTTTAAAAAAAAAAGGCAATTCGATTACTTTCCAAAATCGTTCAGCCCTAGTTACTTAGCTCCCTGTAGTCATAAGTTACCCTCTGACATGGGTACGTGGACTTTGTCGCCACACAGTCTTGAGTCAGGTAATGGACGTGACAGCAAACAACACCAACAACAAACACTGAATAGGTAGTAATGTGTTCTCACTGAAATGGAAGGGCTTAGGAGTCACATAACCATTTTCTATTGTTTTTGTTGCAAAGCTGTAATTGAACAGCGCTATAATACAGAATATACAACCAACTTTTAACAAATAGATGTGGCATATTACCTGATGTATGCGCGTCTTTATTTTGCAGCTTCGTTTCTATGCATCACTCTTCCGTACAATAGTTCTCCATTAAACAATCCACATTTTGTCTTAAGTTTTATGAAGGCAGCAATAATCCACTTAATGACACTCTTTTCACCATGTATTGGCTTCCCAGGGAGAAGGTTTCAAATTGTATATAGTATCTCTGCTTACAGTTATGGCTGTAGTAACTGGTTCATCTGGAGGTTATTGCTAAGATATCTTGGTATCTTTGTGATTCTTTCAGATAAATGTGTTGTTGTTTTTTTCTCGCATCTCTTGGCCATGTGGGAGTGAAAGCTGTTGTTTGATGTGTGCAGTGTTGATGAATGCATGGAAAGGCTGTGGTCCACAAATTCACGTTTTCTCAATTATGTGCACATATGGCATTTGTGTTTTTTTTTTATTTTTTTTTATTTTTAATCTCTCAGACCCATGGGTGCAGAAGAACAGTGAATGATTAACAGTTGATCCAGATTGATTCACTCTCTTTTGAATAATTTATTTATTTACTGAAACGCTCCACATTCATGACTCTCATCCTGTTTACTGGTCATGAATTATATTTCACAGAAGGTTTCCCTCGTGTGCTTGACCTCAACCAGTTGGGGCTACCCATGTGGCCTACTCAAAAACCCTCTCTTCCTAAATCATATCCATGCTATAGATCTGGCTTTTCCTGTTTCTCAACTGCAAACCAAACTGGACAAAAGGCCAATTGTGTCCCTCATTACCCATCATGCTTTGGCTGTCTTTGTCGTATTCAGCGCTATGATTTCACAGCCATTGATTAATTGTTGTGGTGCCTTTGGTCCTGAGAAGCTCGTCGTGGGTTGCTGGCATCATCCTCTTCCCTCTTGAGCTGTGAGTAGTGTTGTTCCAGCCAAAATGGTTTGCGTCAGTTGTTGCAGGACATCCAGACAGTGGCACATACTGGCACCAGCCAAAGGTATCTGATTGTTTTTCTTCCTTTTTTTCTATTTCATTGTGTTATATAAGTGGAACATTTGAGTTGGGCATTATTTCCTTTACTATTTTCCCTCTATTCAGATTTCCATGCTCTCTCCAGACGTTGTCTTCTTTCAAGTCTTTGAAAGTTTCTAAAATAACTTAAAGATGTAGGAGTATGATTTTACTGTTGTCAGTTTTGTGGTATGCTAGTTATTTCACAGGCATCATCTGATTTGCGTGTGCCTCCATGGCCAAGAATCCCCCTTTGGAGCAATTATGAAATGATCCCAACCTAAATCCACAGCCTTTCTTACTCTCACACAACATGTCAGTTGATGGATAAACATAATCCCACTTTTGGAAAAAAATATTTCCTATGATTCATAATGCATCCAAACTTTCCATACACAGCTGTTTCCAAATAGCACTAAAAATAGGTGAAGCTGTAGACTTTTCTTCACCTTGAAGGAGCTCTGAAATTAAGAATGAAGCTTTCACTCCTCAACTTAACCTCATGTTAGCAGTTCATTCTCCCCTTGTCGCCCTCCTGTCTGTGCAGTACTGCTAAGCCATTTTCCATAAATGACAGATCATCGTTTCCCATTCTCAAACCACCATTTTAGAGCACTGAAGGGCCTTTTGTCTGATTTAAACTTGGGTGGCAAAGGCTGGCATGTAGACATGCTACTTGGCATTTTGGAACTGGTTTTATGGCCTTGGAGCCAGAGCTAGAACACACACACAGACAAACTCTCTCATCCCAGCAAGACCCTCCCCTCCCTCCCCTCCGTTCTCCACCGGCAGTAATCGGTGGCAGGTCCTGGCTGAGGGGGGATCTTGCGTCAATAAATCGTCATGCAGAGCGACTCCCCTGCCTGGAACACAAACAGAGTGAGGGGCCGTCTGCTGCTGGAGGCCTTGTATAGCTTGTTAAACCCCTGTGAGGCTTGTACAGTCGGACCAAAAAGAAAGCTCATGCTGGGTTTAGTAGACGCTGGGATTGTTCACTAGTCTTAGTTGGTATTTTAGTTCCTGGCACAACCTCTTTATCCTGTCATATCCATTTAGTTTTTGCTGGCTGATAGTTGCACTTTAAGCTGGTAGCCTGTGGAGAATCTGCGATGTTGTCTTGCTTGCTTGTGTGTGTTTGCAGAGTGAAGGCCCATTTATACTCCTGCGTAGGGTCTACGTGCGTACCTACGCCGTAGGCTACGCACGTAGCCATGCATTTATACTTGTGCGTAGGTGTGTCCGTCATTCTGCGATTTCACCCCCAAATGCTAGTCGGCAGTAGCGCTACAGTGTCCACGGTGTTGACTTTTGCCGGCTGAGCAGGCTAACTTCCGGTTTAGCCCTCCGCTAACGTAAATAGGGGTAAAATTGTAAACGTGCGGCTGATGTAGCCTTTTCAAATGTTACCGACCGAATGGATCACATTCGGATAGTGAAACTAGTCGTTTCGTTCGGGTTCCGACCGTCAAATATATTAATCCACCGTGTTACAGTCGCTGTTTTGTCCGCTAGTAAAAGTTACTTCAAAGCACGGGGTACTTCTGGTCGGCTCGGAGGCATTGCGAGGCTACCCAGCCGACCAATCACAGAGCTTACGGTCCGACCGTACGGTCGACTCGACGTGTAGTTACATTTTTGAGGAGGTGCACGGCAAGCAACGGCGTAGCCTCTGCGTAGCCCCGTAGCCTACGCCATCGATTCGACGCAGAAGTAAAAATTACACTTGAGGCCCAGAATGTTCACTTTCCCCCAGTGGGTTTAGGACCCATCCACAGTTCGTTTTAAAACGGAGACCTTTTGCTACGTTTGCACCTCCTGCCCAGACTAAAACGCAAAACACAAGTTTGAAAATGCTGCCGACCCCTTTTTTCATTTTGAATCTCTGGAGGGCGTTTCAGTGAAGACGGGCAAAAACGGAGGACTTTAGAAAAGATGACGCAGACGCTCACGCTTGGCTGTCTGATTGGGTCTTCTAAGTCATGCAAAGCAGAAACACTGTGCTACTGACGGAGTTTTTTAATTAGTAATTTTATTAAAATATTCTGTACAGTGGAAATAACACTTAACAACCTATACTTGTGCTGTGCATGTTGCCATTTACTTTCCGCCGCCACAATCCCGTGTTACATTCAGTAACAGTCCCAACTCGTTATTGGTCCATGCAAAAAAATCTGGTGTGGGTCTTCGTCTGCATTACTATATTCTTTCGCCAAATCTTCTGTAGCTATGGAATAGACACCAATGTTTACACCAGCACGTATATGCCCAGTGTCCATGAACGGCCACTAGACTGCATTTTCAGTAGCTTTAATGTAGACAGATCAACTGTTAAACACAGCTTAAACACTAGTGTGGACAGAGATTCGTATTTTTTTTAAGTCTCCATTAATAAACTAAAACGGAGTAGTGTTGATGGGGCCTCAGTCAGAAGGAGCTAAATGTCCCTTTTGACTTCTTTTTGGACAATTCTGCTATTGCTGTGTGAATACATTTGTTTAGTTACATTTGCATGTGTGTTTTCATCTAGCTCTCTATCCTAAGATTAATTCACACTCATGCATGCAACCAAACTAAAAGAGAGAGAGCCCAGTAAGGTTGTGGACGAAAGGTAACTCATTACCTTGACTTGCAGGCTTTTAGATTAGCGGGTCGGTATGTGGGGAGTTGTACTTATCTCTATGTCAGTCGTTGCTGCAGTGCAGGGTTGAGGTACAGGGTGGGGACCGCGGCAAGGAGTTGGTTTTTAAAATAAACACAAGAATGGCACCTCCTCACTTTTCTGAGTCTTATTCAGAATGCTGATCCATGGCAGATGGTTGTGAATTATTCATGTCAAGTTTTTGGGACGAGCGCGGCCATGTGTAGATTTTATCCCAGAGATTATTCAGTATCAGAGAGGAGGGGAGAGATGATTGAGAAAGCTAGCAGCAGAATAAGTGGTTTACCAAAGATGGTGGAGTGTAAACAGCAAATGCCAGATAAGACTGTTGTTATTATTTTCTCCATTGTGATTGATGGAGCCCTCAGACGTCATTGCGCGGGATAAAGAACCTTCTTTGACATCCATTGGTTTGTTTTTCCTTGTCAGTTCATTCTAGCATTTAGCTATTTGCTCCTTGAAGGATGATTATGCTACATTGCTGAACTAAAAATGCAGGGATGTGACTTTCATGATTTTCTGCTATATAATATTTACTTATTTAATGGTCTTTTCCCCATTTAGAGCAAATGTTAGGCATATTATTTGGAACCAAGCTCAGGTAAAGTGCATGTGTGTATTGAGTAACCAAATTTAAGCCGAAGCATTAGATTTAGAGGTAATCAAAGTTAGCTGCTGGATAGTTCAGTCTCCTGCCTCTGCAGTAGGAGTACTTTTTAATTCTCTCTCTTGCCCTTCCTTCTCTTCTGTCACTCTAATTTCCTATCTGTCTTTTTTTTTCTCTCTGTCCCTCCCGTTTTAATCAGTGACTGTAATAAGGACTTGCAGTGGGAGCTATCAAAAGCCTGCAGCGGTGGATTAGAAGACAGTGGCTAGTGTCTGGGCCAGGCTGCTGGAAAGTGAAGCATAATCTTCAAAAAGAGAGCTTAACCCCTGCTGGCCCACGCTGATGATTCCTCATTTAGAGGGGCCATCGTCACAAGGGAAAAGGCTTGTGGTGTTAATTGATATGTTTTAGTCTGAACGTTTAGAAAGTTGTCTAAAGATGAAGTCAACCAACGCAAGAAGCAAAATTAAATTGAGCTTATTCCGAGGAAGTTCTTTAAGAAGTTTTTAGGGAGGGTGATGCTCACTTGATCTGTGCTTCTGTGCGCTTGCAGCCGCACTCATAGTCACCACTGCTATCTAATGATTGTCCAAAGAGCCAGAGGGACACAATAGCACTCCATCCTATCTGCGTTTGTAGCATTTGAGTGCTGCAGAAATGTTATTGTTCTCATTTATCCTTTGCTCTGCAAAAAGTGTCCTCAATGGAAAGATGGATAGGAATGAGAGTGGAACCAGACTAAACAGAAGCCTTTTTAAGAGAACAATGGAAGCTGCTGTGGAGAAATAAGATTACTGCCTCATTATTGTCTTCCACTCCACAGTTTTCCAGAATATTCCATTCAAGTAATCTCATTGCCAGATGAAACAAGTGTGCAATTTAGCCTTCGGAAGAATTTATTAAGCATTCAAAGCTTTGCTTCTGCCGGAAGAAAAGCTCAGAATTGAATTATGTTTTTTTTTGCTCAAATTGCTGTGCTCTGTTCTTTCAAAAAACACAAAGATCCACCAATCTTCTTTTTGTTCTTTCACTATTAATTATTCAGTTGTTTTATGGTTGATTTGGTAGCCAAATTAGGAAATATGGCATTGGAATTTGGAATTTCTTGAAATAAGTGTTTTATGTACTCTGGCTGGCTTTCAACAGGCAGGTCAGCAAAGTAGGTTGCCTCGAAACTGAACTGCTGCTTTGTATACAACTTAGTGGGTTTTATAGAAGTGGTAAAATGACGATTGTAACAAGTGTAAGGATGTGCAATATAAAAGAGAGTAAAAAGCCAATACTTTAATATACCTGTTCAACAAGCATAAACATGTAGAAAGCGATATTTTAATCTGCTCTGTCCTCAGTCTCCTTCTGTGTTTTACACACTCACAGCTAGCTTGGCCAGTAGCGAACTGTTACAAACATGCTAAAAGGAAATCTATCCGTCTGTAATCTGTGTAGCTTAGTTTGCCACATACTTTAAAATTTGGTCAATTTGTAAACTTATCTGATGGCTCAGACAAAGCAGCCTGTCCTCTCTCTACCAGCGGTAACGTTAACTGCAGGAGGAAGAGGAGAGGAAGAAGGACTGATGCTGACTGGTGTGTGAGTTCTTCATTCTTTCTGAGCTTCACTCAATATTTTGATGTCAGGAAAATTATTTTACTGACATTTTAGATTTGTTTCCAGTGAGAGTTTATATAGAGTCTTCTCCGTGGGAAACTTTAATGTTGCTGCTCTAGAAGCAACATTTACATTTCATTTATTTACATTTATTCATTTAGCTGACGCTTTTAGGGGTTAGCAACTAGGGGTTAAGTGTCTTGCTCAGGGACACAATGATGGATGGGTCACAGTGGGGGATTGAACCCCGGTCTCTCACACCAAAGTCATGTGTCTTATCCATTGCGCCATCACTACCCCATATAGTTTAAAAATATTAACGTATAATCGTGTTATGAATAGTCAACCAAGTAGCTAATATGCACCCTTCAATATTTATTTATCCTCATATTGTCATCACAATATTGAATCATTTTATCCCATATTGCAGATTTTCCTCATACCGTGCAGGCCTAATTGTAACTTGGCCTGCAACAAGTGTATATCGTTTGTGTTTGAGCTGACGCCTTACACAGATACAGCTGCTGACGGTGGTACACGGCATTCAGAATAACCCAGATGCCCATGCTGTAATAGATTGGAGATTAAGAACATGCAAGACCTTGAAGATTAACCCATAAGGATCCACATCTGCTATTAAGCTTAGAGTCCAACTGAAATGCAGGTGGTCCTGCTTGCTCTCTCATTGTCTGTGAGTCCTCTGTGCGGCAAACACACCCGGTGTACTAAGACGGAGAATCCGTGCACTGCTGTATTTCCCATCTGGCTGGGAGGTGCAATCCGCTGTATGGGTTCAACAGGGGACAGCGGAGAAGAGGGAGGCGGGTCAGGTGGGTCTCTGAGGGTATAATCCTCCTGCTCCTATGAACAAAACAAAATCAAAAGTTCCCAGCAGTTACACAATCCCTGTTAGGAAGGGCTCAGTGCACCGTGGGTCTCCCAGGGCAGAATGAACTTTTCCAGGCACTAATCCGAGGATAAACTCTGAAACAGAGGCCTTCAAACTCTGCTGTATGCTGCGGAGTGCTGAAAATGTATTAAATGCTCCATGGAGATGTTGTGTCTACTACAATTGGCATCTGCTGTCGATCTGTACTCACAGTGCTAATGTGGTGATTTAATGATTCATTCAGGCCCTGCCTGATTCGAGAAAGTTGTTTAAAGACAGACAAAGTTTAATATTCTCAGGAATGGTTGTGCACCTTTCAGACCAACCCTGTTACATAGATTTAAAATCAATTACAATCGCTCACCCGACCCTCTTCCAAGTCCAAGAAATAACTCAATACACAGCCCAACGTCTAACGAAACACAACAACACTCTCTTTCCAACTCTGACTCACCGAGCTGGGTTTTTATGCAGGTTGGGTACTGCTGGGATTTCATGAACGTCCCATCTGTTGAGGATGGTAATTAATGTCACCAAAGTTTAAATGAAATTTAACTGACTACACAGCTCGTCGAAAAGACTGAGTGTAGTAGAAGAAATAAAGAAAGATAGTTAACAACAGCAGAGCGCAAACCAGAGAGAGAACTGATACTGTAATTCTGTTGTTTAGAAGTAAAGTCTGTGGAGAGAGCAGTTGCATATGACCGGGGATGAGACTGAAAATGAGCTTCTAGCTATGTCTGTGGAATGCACCACTTGTAAATGACTCAATCAAATGCAGCTCAAATCATTTCCACTGGAACAGGGAATGAGTATCTTCCTTGTTAAGTTAATGTTTACACAAGCTAAGTGGGCTATGTGCCTATTATTAAATAAAAAATAAACAAACGTATTGAAAAAAAGTAATAAAAGCACCAGATTGACTCAGTATGGTCAGATGGACAAAATTAAATGACTTTGATCAGGTATTGGGACAAAGATTTTTACTTGTCCTAATTGTTCACCATATGATCTCACTTCAATCACTGCAGAGAGATAAAAGCATTATTAGGCCAAAAAGCACCCAATTATTTATGTAAAAATATTATATAAAAATAGTGTGCAGACTGAAGGTACTGTATGTCATTGATCAAATTAAGCGGTTGTTTTTAACAGTAGTTGCTGCCGCTTTGTTTTCTTTGGCTGAAGTTCCCCTCCTGAACCAAAGAACATTGTTACTAATATTTATTATACTACTGGTGCCATGGTTGCTGAAAATAGTGATTGGTGCTTATTTGGATTAAGGTTGGGCCCGTAGACGATGCCATCGTCCATCGGTTATAGCTGACAGATGGTCGAAGGTTTAGCAGGCATTGTGATTGTAAAACCCCGTCCCCTGGCAAAAAAAATCTAAATTTTTCACATGATACCATGTGAAAGCTTTATTATCATTATTATAAATTTTAATATCCCAAACTCTTCTCCCCAGACTCAGACACACAAGAGGCCTACACCTCAGTTAAATACACAGACTTGCCCCGCCTCTTTCTGTCTCCCCCCTCGCCCATCTACTCCGCTTTCTCCATCAAAAGTATGTTTTATAAAGTCGCCTAAAAGACACTCGTAGAACTTGTATTTTTCCTCCCGCGATCACGGCAGCAGGTGAGCCGCTTGTGGGCTTTTTAATGACGCGGCCTGTCAAATAACCAAAAGCAACATCTGCACCCTGTGTGTTTAATGCTGCTTTAGCTGTTCCGGCCTTGTAAAATTTCCTCCGCGACTTGTAACGTCATAGGCTACCAAGTTTTTAACCAAGTGAAGTCTGTGCGAGTGAACACAAGCACATAAGACGACGGACTCATGTGCACCCCCGATGCCATCGTCCGTCCCGATGTTTCAATGTAGACTTTGTCCCGATGGAAATTTTGTAGACATCGCCCAACCCTAATTTGGATCCCGCCGGTCAGCTTTAGACATCCATTCAATTTAATCATCTACATTAAAAAGTCCCCTGGCCTTTGTGTAAGGGTGTGTGCAAAAGCTGTATAGATATTGCAGTGGCCTTGTATTACTGCACAGGTTCATCTGTTTTCTCCGGGCAGTTTTGTAACTCCATCCCTGTTTTATTACAATTACTCAGCCACAGCACTCAGTCTTGATGAGACAGCGCATGAGACTTGCTTTCATTTCTTGTCACACATTGTGAACTCTTGTCAGTTCTTATGTGCAATTTGTGATGCCCCTAAATTAACTTGCACTTTATGCCAACATCAAATTTAAGCTCAACATGGCATCCTAATCCTCAAACACTTTCACAGAGTTTTGCTGACATCAGGGTGGTCATTTGCAATATTAAGTAAAAATGTCTTGTTTAAGGTAATCTCACTGAGACTTTCTCTTTTCACTATTTTTCTGTCAGAAGCCGGTGCCTGTGTACCCAGCAGGCAAGCGGGGTATGACTAGTTTGCCTGAGGTTGAGGACAAGGATGTCAAACCAGGAGTTTTCTGGGTTTTTAACTCTGATTCAGCTGGGGAAATCAGGGTTGTTAAAGTGAACGTATTATGTTCCTCACTCAGAGCCTTCTACTCAGCAAGGCTTTTGAACTCCTACTGCTCTACTGGAGCTGCTCAGCTGCCAACGGTAGACTCCTGCTGTTGTATTTGGCAGCTTGCATGTGTGAATGTGTGCAATTTGAAGGCATTTTTGAAAAAGCATGCCTGCTTTGTAAACATCCCTTAAATACATAATAAAAATCATAGGCTTTTTTTACCTTATAACATAAAAAAAGCATCAGCATGACATACAGGATACAGAGGCACAGTACTGGGGCACGATCGCAATGTTTTGGCCAAACATGCTTGCTATTTTAATGGGAAGTGACAAATCACAGTATGGTTGATTTGCAAAATGTCAGCTTTATGTTTTAGGTATTTTTAACCCTGAACAACTGAACTGAAAAGCCCTTTGAACTTTTCAGTTTCATGGACGTATATAAAACCACTGTGCTCTCTGTGGCCACCATTTGACATTTAAAAAGAGCTAAATTAATTAAGGTTAACTCCATGAGTTGACCAAAGTACAGAACAGAACTTGTGGATACAGTGTTTTCATATTTGATCCTCAAACTAATGTTTTCTTAGTGAAATAAATTATAAGGTTTTTCTGTAACCTTAACTTCAGACAGGTAGCAGCAAGGTAGTAGCTGACTTTTAAACACATCACATTCATATTTTAGTCTTGTCAACCTTTTTTTCTGAATCAACACCTCCAGGATTTGGAGCTGTGAAGCATATTAATGAATATAGTATATACTGATATCTATACTATATGTATACATTAATATGTATACTATATGCATGTATATAGTCACAACAGGCTTAGCTTTCATCACCATATTGTATAACTAACACATTATTATTCAGTAGAGCTGTACGCCTTAACAAAATGTTACTGTGTGACAATTACCAGCAACATGCGTGAAGAACTTATAGTGGTGCACTCAGGGACTCTGCTGTAGAAACCTTTGCAAGATCACTGAGTTCAGCAGCACTTGTCATCAGTCAATCTGCATGAAACCAAGGTTTGTCATCCTCCCACATTTGTAATTCACCATACTTCTGTTTAATCCATTAGCATAACATAGCAAGCTCATTACCTCAGCTTTCAGGAGCAGTAGCCTATTAGATGAATGAAACAGCAAGGGTATGTTGTAGACTTGCTGTTGGCCAGATAAATTAGCTGGTGTGAACACACTAGCTGAATAAACAATGTTGCTCACTATAAAATGTGGTTTTGTAAGTTAATAGTAAAAAAAGGTTTATATCTTGATGGTTTTGGGTTTTTTTTTCTCTGTACGCATTACTTTGAAGCTTAGCAAGCAGCGCAGAGGTCATAGATGGTGTAAAAATGGGCATTGCTGGGAAAAAAGTATCTACACTTTGTAAATCTTTGAAGCAACGTTTGGTAAAATGGTAAATTTAGATTTTTTTTTTGTATATATATTAAAAAACAACTTTTTCTTGCTGTTCTCTTTATGCAGCTCACAGAAAGTGATGTTATCAAGGGATAAACTATCTTCTATTTGTCACCCAGACTCTGATTTTGTCATTGTGTCATCGTTTATCCGGCTCACTGTCATTTGCACAGAGTGCACTGAGAGCTAACACACTAATGACCCTCCGTGCCACGACGAGCACACAGCAATCATTTCACTCGCATAGAAATGCAACAGAAGATGCTGACACGTCATGTAATACACGCAATCTGTAGCGCTTCCAAGGGAATGTTGATTTGACCTAACAAAGATGCGCTCTCAGAGGGGTGTATGGACTGAACAATTAGGTTTTTGCAAGCACACTGGGTGCAGAAAGTGACATTTGGATGCTGGAGGTTGTTAGGGCCTTTTAATGGAGGTTACCCAGTCACACGAGGGAGGGGGATAGTTTTATGCCCCCTCACAGTAATATAAGTAATGTAACACATCACTATCAGGACTGGCCAATAAAGAACACACATACAGTATAAAGTAAGTTACTATAATAATTGCAAACAAATATACATGCCCAGAAATTCATCTAGACATACATACATATGTCATACATCTACATACACCTACAGCTTGCACACAAACTATGTTACATTAAAAAAAAATCTAAATAAATAACATATAATTAATAATCACGGCATCTTAAATTTGTGTGACTAGAAATCTCAGCCCCTTTATCTCCATATTTTCTGTCATTCTCTATTCCATTTCCAACGTTAGGAAAGTTTGATCATAATAAAACTACATGGCAAATCCTTCTTACCAATTACAATTATCTGGTGCATGATAACTACATACAAGCATCATTTTGTTGCATTGTCACTGATAATGACACTGAGGCCAGACCAATGTTTGTCTTCTTTTTTTAAGGCCAAACTAGCACAGTTTACTCAGAAATCAGCTCTAATTAAGGAATTTCAAGTTTTAAATGTAAAAGGTAATGCAGCATATGTTATGTATTATTAGTGACTCTACAGAGATAAGGAAAAGATTATGTTTTTGATCTATTTCTATCCACCACCTCAAGTATCTTCCTCCCTCACAGATGTATTCACACATTCATTTAGAGAACAGACAACATTTTGTTAGAACACGGATCTAATGGGACCCCTGTCCCCCTTTTGTCTACACCAGACACACAGTAGCCTCATGCCAAAACACAAGTAAATAAACCACCGCAGGAAAATGTACCAGTGCGTTTCTGATGATGGTTCGATCATAGAAGCAAGTTAATTACATTGAACTTGCATTAGATGCTTTTCAAGTACTATTTTCCTCCAAATTAATTTTTTTTAAAAATTACCAGTAGTCCACAAAGTATTTGACCACTTCTTCTCAGTCCCAATTTCCGTCCAAAAATTGAAAATTTTAATGTTTTTTTTTATTTATTTAGAAACTGGACTGTTGCTTTAATCCTCCCAGGGGACAGTCAGGGTGATGCTAGCTCTGCTCAGTGATGTTATGACCTGGGTATTACATCCACAGAGGATCACGGCAGCCTTTGACATTACCTAATAATAAAGTAAAGACCCTATAATAAGGTTGACAGTGATCTCAAAGCAGATCCTGGTTTTCACTGCCTGACTGATGTAATCATCCAGACCTCAGTGGCCTATGTAATGTCACTTAATGTGCTGTTAATATACAGTTTTGTTGCTGTTTATAATAGTGCACCTTCATTCTGTGGAATTACTGTCAGCAGGGTGGAGACAAGTAAACAGAATTTCCCCAAGGAGGTCAATTTAGCATTACATAATTATTTTGTTATTATCACAGGCAATAAGAAAAAGCAGAAAGCTTAACACAAGCTGTACAATTTCACAGTAAATTGACTGTTCATTTCTTGACTGCTGATTGTCATCTACGATGTCTGTGTATTATGTTGGAAAGATATCTTCTGAAGTTAGCATGCTAACCCGCTAGCCCCAATGTACTGTCTCAAATTACCACTTTGTACCTCAAGAGGCGATAGTTCAGTAGTATAGTTCAGGCCTGTCCCCGTAGTTTCAGCTGGGAGATTTGTGCAAGCGGCGAGTTCGCTAAGTTACACGAGCGATATTAGATGTTTTTGTCTAATAAATGAACTCATTAAACTCACGGAATGTCAAGAAAGGAAATATCCCTTCTTCCGCTTGATGCCTCTCCTGTGTTTGCCTGATCAAACTGTGTCTTCAACATCCACAGAGCTGGAGTCTTTGTCGGGATACGTTGGAACTGCATACCCTGTCGTCAAACCGGCCTCCGTCCGTCAGTCAGTCTGTGTTCGCTCCCAAGTCCGGCTGTGTTCGCCCAGATCTGGTGCCCATTCTGGGCTCAGTCAGCTAATAGAACTGCTAAGTTAGTTAAGTGAGCTAACTAAAAGTCAGCAGCAGTGTATACCTAATGTGGGATATGCTGCCTCATATTTTCTTGGAGTATGAATTTGGCGGGTTAAGAGTAGTCTAGTAACTTGTCTTTAAGGTTGCTGTGTTAAGGCTTGGTGGTTTGTCAAAACAAAATTTTAGTGATGGGTTTGAGATGACATGCGGTATGTATGCTTTGATAGGCTGGTAGAGGGTAAAGCATTTTATGCACTGGGATTTGACCCAACAACCTTTTAGCTCATAGATGGCATTTGGAATCAATCTGCTAATATTCTGCCCAGAGAAAGAGACAAGTCTCTATCTCCACTGGCAAAAGGTCAGGCTGAACATTGAAGTTATTGAAGGCCCTTTTATCAACACGACAACAATAAACAAGCGAGCCATTCTCAGCTGTGTTCTAGTGTGCTTATGTTGCATGAAAACAAGCGTGACTATTTTAATTGTAATTAGAGAGAGAAAATTGGCGCGGGGACTGAGCCAATCACAGAGCGTGAATGACTGTGTGTGAGTGGGCTTGTGAGTCAGTGTGTGTCTGTTAGTGTATGAGGATATACTCCCTGTATAGTTGTCCAGGGCAAGCACAGTCACAGGCCCTTTCATTTCTCCCTTTTATGTGAATAGAGAAGCTGTCATGACTGACACTTCATGAAATGGCGCTTTAAAATCTAGCAGTCAAAGGCCGTAATTGTAGCGTGTTTAGTCATACTGCTAATACATTAGTTGGTGTGAGAGTGTTCCAGAGGGGTTTATTCTACCTTTATTCAGTCGCTGCTTCATTAGTATGACTCACATCCTGACATTTCATTGCCTGTATGTCATCTTACTGTCATCACAGCCACTTAAAATCTGCAGCGAGCTCGCCTGCTCAGTGAGGCTTTCAGTAGTGTTCTCACCAATGTTTCACAAAGCCGGTACGTGGATACTTTATGAAACACTGCACATGACCACCTAGATTGCTTTTCTTAAAGAATAAAACAACCTTTTTTGGTATTAAAGAGATATGAAATGTTCAATTTATTTAGATCCCAGCAATATTTTAGTTGTAACCCAACAATGTGTTACAGTAACATTTGGTACGTAAGTAGCAACTGAAAGAGGTGCAGTATAACAGCATATATATACTCACTGCATTTTGCCTTTGAGCTAACTCACACGTATGTGTGGTGGCCAGCAATCCACTCCATACTGCCCTACACTATGAAAACAAACAATAGTTGTAGTACTATGCACACACTCTAAATTTTCTCAAACATGAATAAACACATAATATATATCTTTAGTGCTAGCCTTAAGTTAATCTAACAAGTTACTCAGAACAGACACCATCTGTAAACATCGGACCACTGAATCACCATCCGTAGCAATTCACATTTTGTACTTGTACATGATTCAAACTCCACACAGAAAGGCCGGGACGACCGGGATTTGAACCCGTGACCTTCTTGCTGTGAGGCCACAGTGCTATCCACCGGACCATGGTGCCCGAAGTACCTTTTCAAATTTATTCACACATTTGCGTAAAACACCCGACCCCACACCGTGGAGAAGCTCAAAATGTGAAGGCGCCTCACTTCTTGTCTTGCTTTTTACGTCCTGCTTTCTCTCCCGTTACCATACAAGGCTACAAATAGACTAGGTGTGTATTTTATGCGGAGCAGAGTGGAGAGTAGGGATGGGTACCGAAACCTGATATTAAATGAGCCCCAGGGCTAAATTACGAAAGGCCGTGGTATCAATAAGCTTCGTTGTTGTTTCAGTACTGGAGAAATTAAGTGAATACATATTACGCTACATAAATGTTATCTTACATATTTTTATATATTTTATGTGTCTAATTTGCCAGCTCATAGTTCTTCTCTCGCCACCCCGTCTACGTCAGGTATTAATGCTAGCAGCCTTGAGCCCACACACAGTTACCTAAATGATGAAAAGTGACCATTAGCCAGCTGATTGTCTAGCTATGGGTGGTTCATAAATTTGTGCAGATAAGATTGTTTATTTAGTTTGTTTTACATTTCCATCATCACAAAAAGTCTATAATAGTTATTTGTTCAAAATGTTGCTATTTTCTATGTTCTTAATTTGTTTTTTTTGTTGTTTTTGTTCTCTTAAAATTCATTGCGAGTCATCCTCTGGGCTTCATGCGTGTCTGTTCCAAATTTTATGGCAATCCATCCAAAAGTTTAATAAGAGATTTCAGTGGAGACCAAAGTAGTCGACTGAGTGGTTGACATTGCCATGCCAAGTCTTTTTCTGTCATTGACTGATTTTTTTTTTTTAAACAATGACGAAAAAATCTGAAAAAAACTCTGTCCATCTTTTTTACAAATTACAAGACCACCTGTACTAGAACCACTGTACGGTTGACGGCACGTGTGGCAATTAATTAGCTGTGGTCTTGTATTTTTGTCTTGGATCTTATATGCATTACCTCGTTGTCTAGCTAGCTTTAGCCTTCACACTGAGACTATATGGTCTTTCTTAGTCGCGTAGGGCTGGACAATAAAAAAATAACAATAATTATCGCGATTTATTATTTTTTTTCAATAACAATATAACAAATAAATATTCAATAAACATTTGATTTGATTCACTTAAATCACACACGAATTAGGACTGAATTTTTTTTACCCAGATGTTTATTTTGTTGAGAAAAAGGACAGAAAAAAAGCTTTTACTTAATTTTACTCGTGCATATTTTTTGAAAAAGATTTTATCATAAATGTTTTGAATGTTCTCCCCCAGATTTGTGAAGTGATTTGACATGTTTGTCATGTTCTGACCATAAAGAAGGGTTTAAACCACAATTAACCATCAGGTTTCTTCAACTTTCACTGAGGAGCAAAAATCAGCCTTTAAACTCAAAAGACATAACAATTTGATAGTTATCGTGATATTTATCGATATCGAAAGATATGAAACTTTTTATTGTGATAACATTTTTGGCCATATCGTCCGGCCCTAATGTCACGTAAGCAGAATGTCCGAAGTTTCTTTAGATAGCCCAGCAATTGTGGTTGATAAACGAGGTGAAAAAAGAGAGCTTGGTGTGGGTGAAGGTGAATTCAAGTAATGTATTCAGCCAACCGCAGCTAATGTTGCAGGGGAAGTAAGTGGCAGCAAGGAGTTAAAAATCATTCATCCGTGTCTCTGTTTATCTTTTCTTACCGTGCCCTTATAAATGCATAATGTGTAAGTTTTAAATGTTAAATGTTATTTGGATTGAGCCTGTTAAATAGGCTGCATGTCTCATTATCATTAAAAAATTAAAATGATGGATAAGAATAGATTATGACGGAATTTTTCACGTGAAGCCAGAGTCTAACGCAACCTCTGCTTCAATTGTGACAGAGGTTCTGGCAATGACTTGAGTGAGGGAGAATCCGATGGGGAGAGATAACGGAGAGAGAGAGGGAGAGCGTGCGCTAGTTTTTTACATTCTCACCACCACTTTGTTTTTAACTGTTTAGGCCAGTAGACCCTGGTGCAGGACTAAGAGAATGAGGAGTTAGATAAAAAATGAATATTTACTGTGTGTTGAAGGGATGGAATATTGAACTGGAGAGGAGCGGAAGATTGGGGACATACAGAACCCGGCTGTTGTGCAGAGCAGGCTGGAACCGTAGCCCACCTACCTGAGAGTCTAGACTGAGAGGCTGAACTGAGCAGGTCCAGAGCAGAATACAGGAATATATTAGACGGACGGGCATCCCAAGGAGAGCAGACGGAATGAACGGTATTTCTGATAGCGGGACTAAAACAACACATTATTATGAGTTATCGCTTTTAACTTTTATGATAGCCTACAACATGTTCTTCTTCAATCGGCTAATAAAATTATTTGAATGTGTTCATTACGTTGTTGTTAGTTTGTTGTAGCCTTCAGTTTAGACTAGGCTATTTTATTTAATTAGAAATTAAGCATTTGTAAAATGAACTATAACCCATAACTGCCACACTGGGGTTGTCGTCATTCAGTTTAAAGTGCTCTCACACAGCTGAGGGTTTCATTTTGCTTTCCCTTTGATGTGAACTGGAGTGTTATGTTCACTGCTATGAGCAGAGGTCAGGTGCGTGGAAAAAAACTTCTCAACATTCGAATCTCAAAATTGAAAATCAACGTCTTAAGACCACTTTTTGATCGTCTCATCTCGGTCTCGACTGCATTTATACTCCGTCTTGTCTCAGTCTCAAACATAGAGGACTCGGGATTTTCTGTCCAGACCAGTCAAGACCATAACTTTGGGAATATGAATAAATTGCTTTTGCATTGTCTGATTTATTCGTTAACATCCTAACTTTGAATGGGTGTAAAGCTTTGCTTCGAATGCAACCAATAACCCTAACAAAAAAGTGTGTTGTCACAAGATGCGGACGCTGATTTCAGCTCTAAGTGTTTGTATGTGGGTGTTTTAATGGGAATGTGGCTCTTTCAGATCAAATTGAGAAGTACCTATGATCTCATTCTACATTTTATTTTGTGTAATGTGGGGGACTAAAAGTCTCCGTCTCGATAAACTCTGGTGTTGGTCTTGACTTGGTTTCGGTTTGGGCAGTCTTGACTACAACAGTACCCAAAATACATAACACATAACATAGTCGCATAAACTCAGTGAACTATGTTCCACTGCTTTGCATTAATCAAACAATAACATCATGTGACTATATTTAAAAGTCAGTAAATTATAATATTTAATTGTCACACAGCCCAGAATACCATGATATAGTGTATATTGTTACCAGTCAATTATCAAAATATATCATGATATACGTTTAAGTTCTTACTGCAGAACCCTACAATGAAGATCCCATTAAGACCTCAAAAGCTTACAGTTTGTTCTAAGGGATGATATACTGTACCCCTTACCACAGACAAAGCCTGATCTTACCCAACCCCCCCACCCCCCCCTCATCCCTACATTTGCTTCACTCAAACGATTTATGTCTAATTACCGGTTATAAGCTCTGCATTTCCTCTGACAGGCTCCATATTAGAAACCAAATCATATAATTAACCCATCCTCTCACATGAAAGTAATGGCAGTGCTCTGCCTTGTCAGAGGCCCGTGTTGATAGTTGTGTCATCTCAGCCCAGCCCTCCCCACCACTGCCTTTGCAAATATCCCAGCAGTTTAAGGAAATAGGAGCCAGCTAATAGACTGCTTACTAGTGAAGAGGTCGACCTTCAAGGTTTGTGTAGTTAAGCTGTCTGAACAGAGAAAACATCTGTCAAACTGAACAATTAGGGGTGGAGTGTGAAGTCCCTTAAATACAGCTCAATCCCTTCGCCACAAATTATTTAAGTTTATTTGATAATGCCAAATAAATAACACCTTCAGAAGTTTAATTTTTTTCATATAAACGCTAGTATAGTATACATAATTTTTATTTATTCATGTCATTAATTTTTTAACCAAGAGGCAAAATCTTAATTTTAGCACTCTACTTTACATTTCAGCAGATATTGAGACCCTGTGGAATCGTTTACTGAGTAGTTTTAATTATATACAAAAGTGGCATTCCACACAAGTTATGATACATAAACCTTTAAATTAGCCCGAAAGAGTCTTAATATTTAAGCAATATCTAGTTAAACTGTAAAAGCTTACAATGAATTCCTTAAATATCACAGTTTTACAAAAAAAGTGCTCAAATGTTTATTCTGTTGCCTGGATACAGGTATTGGCCAAAATGGTCTTGACTTTACAGACAGCATTACTGTAGGTTGCTAGCCCATATGTTACACACGTTGTTTTTTAATTCCCTTTGACAAATTTTCATAAAGTTTTGTTTCATAAAGTGATGGACTGTAAAGTCTGTTAGATGAGAGCTACGTAAATCTTTTTTTTTATGAGGGGATCTCTTGAATTTTAAACACTTTATGTGATACTTGGCTGTCCTTCAGATTGCTGCCACTGCTGACTGATCTGGGGGACTTTTAGGAGTGGATTAGTGTTACTGGAGGAGCTTGTTGACATCAGATGGCATGGGAACTATGAATCCACACACAAGGCTCAGCGATGGAGCTCAAGCAAACCTGCAGCGGGCACGTAGAGAGGGGGAAAAACAAATAAACTAAGCCCAAAGCAAGTATCCCCACAGTTGGCATGTTCCCATGGAAATTTGGTAGAGAGGAAGGATTCAAGAACATTTTGGTTATCAGAAAACGACTGTCTGGAGGATTTCTATCAGTTTTTGGTAATGGTAAAAAATATTAAATATGTGTTACAATGTGAATGGATTTGTTTAAGTCTTTTGTATATCAATAGAACCTACAATCATGTCTGACTGTGATTACAGATATTTGAATCAGTTGCGGTCTGTGTGACTCTTTCCAAATGCTGGATGATGACAGTACTCTGTTCAAGTGGAAGATGTACAAATTATCCCCTGCCTTGTTTCAGGTACAAAAAGTTATTTGGGTCTCCAGACGTGCGTACTATAAGTGTAGTGTGCCATTGGAATGCTTGTGGAAACAGGACACTTGGTAAAAGAAACATACAGTTTAAATCACAGCGCCTAATGACACAGCGCGCAATCCACTCAGCATCAGATTGCTCTGTAATCCCACAGTAAACTCCTGCTAAAACCTGAGTGAGTCAGTATTATTACAGATAATCCAGTGGTCTTGTTTATGTGACGTTCTGGTGAACACAGGCCTCAACAGCACGCATGCACGCACACGCCACTCTGTCTCTAAAATGCATTGTCTCAGTTTAAGCCAAACAGATCACCGTAACAGTTTCTGCTGCATAAAGTGAAGGTAGGACCCAGTGTTAACCTGTAGTTAAGGACAGCAGGTCATTACACATTGTTTCACATGGCCGAAATAATAGTTTAACATATGAATACTTTCATCGAGGATGAGTTTTATAAGAGTTATTTTTAGGCCAAACTGATCAATCAGAGGAGAAGGGCCTTGGTCAGGGAGGTGACCGAGAACCTGATGGTCGCTCTGATGGAGCGTGTCTCTGTGGAGAGAGGAGAAACTTCCATAAGAACAACCATCTCTGCAGCACTACACCAATCAGGCCTGTATGATAGTGGCCAGAGGGAAGCCACTCCTCAGTAAAAGGCACGTCAGCCCGCCTGGAGTTTCCCAAAAGGCACCTGAAGGGCACTCAGACCATGAGAAACAAAATTGAATTGATTTGATTGAACTCTTGGCCAGAATGGCAAACATAATGTCTGGAGGAAACCGCGCACCGCTCATCACCTGTACTAATACCATCCCTACTGTAAAGCATGGTGGTGGCAGCATCATGCTGTGTGGATGAACTGGGGGACTATTTAGGATTGAATAAAAGATGAATGCAGCAATGTACAGAGAAAACCTTGATGAAAACCTGTTCCAGAGCGCTCTAGACCTCAGGCCACATCCACACGACTCGCTTTAAAACAGATACAATCTCCATCCACACCAGCGTTTTAGCTGCGTATCAGAGCTGATCTCCGTCTACATTAAAACGGCTGTGAACACCAAGGGCATACGCACGCTGGTGTAAACATACAGAAGATTACAGAAGATTTGGCGAAAGAATTACAGACGAAGAACCACACCTATTTTTTTTTTTTTGCATGGACCAATAATGAGCTGGAACTGTTGTTGAATGTAACATGGGAGTTTAAAGCAACTGTGGCGGCAGAAAACAGACATGCACAATGTAGGCTATAAGTGTTATTTGAACGGTGCAAAATATTTAAAATAAAATAAAAAATAAGAAATCAAACGCTCTGTCATTAGCATCACGTTTCTGCTTTGCATGACTTAAAAGACCCAATCAGAGAGCCAAACGTGACCGTCTGTGTCATCGTTTCTAAAGTCCCCCATTTTTGTCCGTCCACACTAAAATGCTACCCAGAGTTTTGGGGTCAGCAGCGTTTTCAAACTTCTTTGTTTTATGTCTTCGTTTTCGCCATTTTAGTCTGGACAGGAGGTGCAAACGAAGCAAAAGGTCTCCGTTTTAAAACGCAGTAGTGTGGATGGGGCCTCAGGCTGGGGCGAAGGTTCATCTTCCGACAGGACAATGACCCTAAGATTTGACTGCATACTCTATAAAGGCTTCTTCAACCTGTGGATGATGATGTTCTTTTCTATTTATTTTAAAGAGGTCATATTATGCTTTTTGGCTTTTTCCCCCTCCTTTATTAAGTTATATATCTTTTTTGTGCATGTAATAGGTTTGCAAAGTGGAAAAAACCCAAAGTTCCCATCTCCCCACAGAAAACTCTGCTCTGAACTACCTGAAATCAGCTCGTTGGTAGTCCAGCCGTTTCCCTTTGATCCCTGTGACGACACATCAAAATGTGCGTCATAATGCTCGCCAAGCGGCTAGTCAGACGTGAGCTGCAGCACTGTGGGCTACATTTACAAGACGTCTGCTTGCTGCTACTCCTCTCCCTTCCAAACACTAACTACCCCCCAGGCGGTCAATGGACATAAAGTTGTTACCGTGATGTAGGGAGAGATGAAAGATCCTTTTGTTACAGATTAATAACTCATCACTCTGAAGCTCTTGCTCCAGTCTATGTTGCTAAGCTGGTAAGGGAATATGCAGCTAAACTCTGTTTTCCAGCTTCTCACTGATCCGCCCTACTCTACTTCTGATTGGCTAGTAGTCCTTAACTAGGAACTGTGCATGTGCAACTCCTAACAAAGATCTTTTAGAGGCAAGAGGGATCACTCCGTAGCGAAAACAAAGCGTTCAACACAGGGTGAAAAGTGGAGCTGCAGCAATGTGCAGTATGACAAAAAATATGGTGTTTTTTGAAAATGAAACCTGTTCTGGTACAACCCCTAAATAATAATTTCTGGCTGCATGCTTATAGAAAGTGTTTCTACAGGACCTGGTTAAATGATTTTCTGAATGTGCTTCAGGAGGACTGTTGCCTTCCATGAAAGCAGTGAGCACTGACCTGTGTCAGATGACTGCTGTACCACACAACACTCATTGACCCAGTTACTGTTGTAAGGGGCTAAACTTGAACTTGGATATTCGTTTTTAATGGACTTAACAGATATTGTGGATTTACAGAGAAACAGGCTCCAGGAATTTGACAAAGATTATTTTCTTTTGATTGAACTATTTAACTATTTTTACCTAATTTAACTGTTAGAAACTGTTTTTAACTCATATATATATTAGTGTTTTTCGTAAACAGCAACCCTACTGGTGAAAAAACCTGAAGCTTGACTGAGATTAAGGATTTCACCCCAAGCCTCTAGACTCTGTTACAAACCTGCCAAGTAGCCCCTACAAATGGCCACATTCTGTTTGATGACTGCTTACACAGCAGTCCAGTCCAGAATTTGTCAGTTAAGATGTCACAGAAGTACCCTAAGTTTTAAGCACTTTGCTCTACATATCTCAAACCTTTCAAATCTCTTGGCTCCACTGATGTGGCAGTTGCCAACATACACATAAACACAGTGCAGAATCACAGGAGAGACCAGTACTTGAACTGAGGTTACCGTGCTCATCCTTCTTTGCTTTTTCAACAAGCAAAGACATCCCACCCTCCACCCTAAACCTCGCCTAGTATCCAAGTCATGGAGCTTTGCCAAAAGCAGCCTAACGCTAAACATTCACAGCGCCGGGGAAGAGAAAGCAAACTCTGGGAAGGTACAGGATTGACGTCAGAGAGAGCCACATGTAAGAAATTCCTTCCTAATTACTGGGAATGCACTAGTTTATTGTATAAAAAAATCTGGTTCATATTCATCTTTTAAAAGGTGGGGTTTTAGAGTTTGTGCTACCGTCCTTTTCCACTCCAACTTATAAAACTGCTTTGCGGTAGATTGCCAACTGACACCTAAGCCTACTTCTGTAGGATTTATTTCTTTTATGCAGTAAGGCTAATGTTTAATTATTTCTGCTGACTAACTGGTCTTGGTGCTGCACCTGTCATTTCTCCTTCCAGGAATGCATGAGCTGTTCCTGAGTGGTACACATGGCCTTTGTTTTAAAGTGGACTCATCTAACTAGGCTTGCTCTTTATTGATGTGGTTCACCTTTCCCTTGAACAATATTGGTTTAACACATATAATTAATAAGTAATATCAAAAGCTGTTGCAAGACCCCGTATCTGTAATACTTTTATATTTTCAATGACATGGCACTTTGAGAGCATCTCCTGTACTTGGACATAAATACAGTTTCTGTCCCTAACAATATATTAGATTAGAGGGGCAGGTTATTTCAAATATCAATGGTGGTTAGATACTATTTATGCCTGCTGACTCATTATGAGGTAGCCACTGAAGGTACACTGTTTACACGATAACACTGTTTAGTGTATAGCAAGCCGTTTTAACATTTATTCCTTAAAACTTACTAGTCGCTATTTAAAAGCTACCAGTACTTATTTATTAGTTACTAGTAACTATTCCATTAGTTACTAGTAACTAATTGCAGATTTTTCCATTAAAATCAATGGGACCCAGATATCACCTTTTCATTAGTTACTAGTAACTTTTCAAATAGTTACTAGTAACTACTTCCATTTTACTAGTATCTATTATTTAGATATTACTACCTAGTCATTAGTTACTTGTAACTATTCCAACATATACTAGGAAGATTTGAATTCTTACTAGTAAATTGTTACTAGTAATAATGGAATAGTTACCAGTAACTAAACCACTAGTATCTAAATAGTAGACACTAGTTAAATGGAAATAGTTACTAGTAACTAAGTACTAGTAGCTTTTAAATAGCGACTAGTAAGTTTTAAGGAATAAATGTTATGTCTTGCCATACAATGTGAAGTTTCTAGGATTTTGATAGAAAAAATGCAAACAGTGCATTTTTAATTGTACACATTTATTAAGTATTCATGGTTAAAGATCTTTTTTTCAGACATATAAAGGAATTCTGCTTTCAATAATTAATTCTAAATGATATGATTGGCTTCAAATCTAGAGCTGGCCGATATGGAGTTTTCCAAAATCTTTTGAAGATGGTTCAACCCCATCTCCAGAGAAACTACGTTTCCATGCTTTGAATTTGCAACAGCAAAAGCATTCTGAAAGGAACATAATGGTTTTCAATTAACATATTTTGGAAACGTTAGTTAGGGTGTCTGTCAAGTCCCAACATTATGATACTAAAAGTAACAGCTAAATGTTCACTGTAGCGTTTCATTAGATTTCCTAGAATATCTGCATGTTACTACACATTAGAGTAATGTAATGTGTAGTAGACCGAGTCGGACAGCCAAGCAAAGCTAAATGTGGAAAAGGGTGTCTCTAAAATAAATCTTCAGAGATTTGGTGCTTTAGTGGAAGAGGAAAAGGGATTGACTGAGATGAGTGTAGAGTGAGTTAATTTAAGAGAAAGGAGTGTGATATGGAGGTGTGATTGGGTTACACACACACAGAGGAAGTATTTGTGCTGAAAATGGAGACAGGAGGGAATTTGTGGAGGCTCCCATATCAACTGGAGGAATGCTTTTGAAGCTTTTTCTTCCTCCCTCTGGATGCATTTTATTAGTGGGGGACAGCTACTGATCGGACACATTCTGGCGGATGGGAAGACAGATGTTGGAAACAAAATGGAGGTGGTGGAGGAGGAGGAGGAGGAGGAGAAGGAGGAGGAGGAGGAGGAGGAGGAACCACAGTGATGCTAGCAGCCCCCTTCGTTCCTTCATACAGGCACTCTGTTCTAGCACCAGTTAGAGTCATCAGTGATTTTGAGAAAAACACAGATGCTTGGCTGCTGTTTACTTGGAAAATTTCCTCAGTGGAGGAATTTAACAAAGTGCATTTACTCAAGTACAAATTTGAGTTACTTGTACCTTACTTGACCTTTTTCTTTTCACTACATTTCAGAGGGAAATACTGTACAACTGAAACTGTTAGTTGATGAATCAATTAGTTGCTTGACAGAAAATATTATATTATCATTTTTCATGCAAACAAAATTCAGGGTTCCACCTTGACTAACTATTTTCAGGATTTTTACAAACCAAATAATCTGCAGATGAATCCATAATGAAAATCATTTGTTGCGGTCCTATATAACAATATACATCTAATACTTAATCATGACACTATATAGCTAAACTTCATGGATATCAATCTGTCCAGTTACAAAGCAGGAGCGATTGTGAATCAGTGTCACTTTTTTTGGTGCAAACGAAAGTAACAGCAGGTGGAGAGGCTATCCCCAAAGGGAATAGTTGGTGGCTTCAGACAGCTGCTCACTTCCTGTCCTTCCTGACTGATTATTTACTGCGATCTTTGTCACTACTGGTAGCATGAGGCGGTACCTGCAGCCCGTCCAGGTTGCGCAGGTAGACCAGCTTTTCCAGGGTGACACATCCATACGTGCCATTGCAAGAAGGTTTGCTGTGTCTCCCAGCAGTCTCAAAAGCATTACATTACATTTACATTTATTCATTTAGCATCAACCCAGCTGCAGGACTGGTATCTGCTCCTTTGTGTGAGGAGAACAAGAGGGGCCAGAGCCCAAAAAAATGATCTCATGCAGGCTACTAGTGTGCATGCTTCTAACCAAACTGTCAGCAGACTCCATGACGGTGGGCTTGACGTACTCTATTTGGATCTGTGCTCACAACCCAGCACTGTGCAGCTCTCTTGCCAGAGATCACCAGATTCAGCAGGTCTGCCATTGGTGCCCCGTTTCTCTTTATAGATGAGAGCAGATTCACACTTGGCACATGTGGCAGATGTGAAAGAACCTGGAGACACTGTGCTGAACTTCATGCTGCCTGCAGGTACTGGGATGAGATTCTCAGAGCCATTGTCATACCTTATTCTGGTGCAGTTGGCTCTGGGTTTCTCCTGGTGCAGGACAATGACAATGAAACCATGGCCTCATGTGGCCAAAGTGTGTAGGCAGTTCCTGGATGATGAAGGCATTGATGCCATTGACTGTCCCTCATGTTCTCCAGACCTGAACCTCTGGGACGTTATGTATCAGTGAGAGAAAAAATAAATTATGCAAACTAAATATCTTAATAAGTCTTTCTTTTTGACAAGTAAGTAGCATTTTTCCAAAGAAGGATTACTAGAATGATAAAAATAATAAGATGATATTACAGTAGAATGATTTCATTATTTAGTCTAGTCTGAGTTTCCACTGGTTGTCCTCATTTCGAGGCATGAGGAGATATACTTTGTGTTTTATATTTAGGACATGATGCTAGTGCAGCTCTGTCTCTACCTGTCCTCAGAGTCTCTCCTCTGGTAGCCAGCTCTGTCTGTGGCGACTCTTTTCTATGGCCAGGCTGTGTTCACTCTGTCTGTATGTTGTCGACAGTTTTCTAATTTAGGACATTTTAATGTGAATTCTCTTTTAAGGGTAAGATAACTTTGTAATTGACTTTGCTTTTTGGTCGTTGCTTTCCAATATTTATCACATTTTTCTTTTGCTTGTTGATAATTTGGTTCGGTCTTTTAAAGCCAGATTTCAATTGGAATATAGATTTTAATGTTTCTTTTTATTGCATAGAAATCTCTCCTTGCTTTGTCCCTCAGATATTTCACATCTCTCTCTCTCTCTCTCTCTCTCTATTACTTTGTGCTTTTAACATGGCTGATGTCCATTTTCTTTCAATCAGCCTCAAATGGGAATAAAAAGCTCGAACTCATCCTACTTATCCTCCGAATTTAAACTGAATTTCCTCAACTCCTCTCTTGCTGTTTTGGGGATGAGGATGGCTTTAACAATTTTTAACATAATTAATAATGAACCAGATGACCATGACATGTAAAATGCATCATTCCCACCTAATAATGCACAATACCTGTGTAGCATCTAGCATGACCAAAATACTCAAATATGTTTCTCAGATGTTAGTGAAGACCAGACCAGAGCTAGGCGGTGTCTATAGGCTTGTTTTTTTAGTCTCCCTGTTGTGCAAAAATTATTTAGCACAGCTTTAAATAACATGTTGGAAAACAAAGTTATACTTCTAGAGTAAAGCCCTATTACAACTTAACTTCAAACAAGCATGGCCATGCTGTAACTTTTTACCTTTTCCACACACACACACACCTACAAAGACACAAACTAATCACAAGCATCAAAACATGCACACACACTGTGATCCTCAAAGCTAGTGGCTGCACACACATGATTCAGCGTGACTGGACATGTTGAGATTCACACCCATATTCCAGGCCTCAGCACTCACGGTAAACACAGTTCTTGTGAAAATAGACTGTAAGACACAAAAGGTGTAATTACCTCTAGCGGTTCACAGTCTGGTGATGTAACTAGCTTGCCATGTCCAGTCCATATTTGTCTTGCTCTCTCTTTAACATGCTCACTTCTTCTCCCCAGGTAATACCTGGTGAGTGGAAGAGTGATAGGGTTAAAGTGACAGGGCAACAGAATCAGATTGGAAAAGAGAAGTGAGTGGAGATTATGACTCAGTCTGAGAGATTCATGGGTTATTTTTGCATGAACCTTATGTCATCATCATGGTGGCCCGTCTGCATACAGTGTAGGTGGAGGTATCAAGGCTCTATAGTACTTTAGAGTATAGAGTATTTTTGTATGATGTGAATAACAAGTTCAGATTGTCTCATGGTGTTTGGTGGCTCACAGACTAAAAGGCACACTATGTAGCCTTAGATGTTCAAAGTTGAGATCTAGCCTGTTCTCATCCTTTGGAGTCTCTGTCTTTACTGTCACTCTCAAGGTGGACACGCCATAAAAATAGTCTGAAAAGTCACTGTTTTTGTCTCATGGTCCAAAAAAAACACAGATGCTTGGGATATTAAAGTTTAGAGAGTTTTCTGATTTATTATCAAAGGAACTTGACGCAGCTTAGCCAGATGTTTTTTGTCACATTTTGAAGCCCCTCTGTAAAAATGAATGTGAAGGTTTAAATTCTCTAGCATTAAATGTTTGGATTTGAACATCTTTGATGTCAATTTTTGTTAGTCTCAGGTAAAGGTCACTTGTGCTGAAATTCAGTGCAATAGCTATGATGCAAGTGTCTGGCGTAGTCGGTGTAAAATCAATAGAGACAGATGCTTTGCAGATGTGCTCGGATCCCAAAGAAGCAGTATCCTTATTCCTGTGGAGGCCGAGCCTGCAGCACACACAGAGACTGTGCTTTGCCTGAGTGATGTTGATGTGTGTACTGTAGACTTGCATACGTGTATATTACGATATTTGTGAGCTATTGCGTAATGGAATCTACCATGTGATGTCCACATGTGTCATGCTCCTACAAACAAAGACCCTTCTCTCTACCCAGTGACCCCTGCCCTTCTCTACAGATGTCTCTGTTCCTTTTAGAACACTTTCAAGCTGTTTCAGCAGTGAAATGGCAAAAACGCACAACACACAGCAACGCGTCTTAGCCGTCACGGGGATCTCGTGTCTCTCTATAAACTTACCTTGTTTTGCCTGCCTGCTGCCAGACCACATGGCCTGTCTTTGGAAACAGTGATAGTGTGAGTGAGGCACGTTGAGAGGGATAGATTGAAGGGCTGCAACCTCTGACCTAAAATCTATACTACTATAAATTGTTGCATCTAAATTACTTAAAAACAGTTTTTTTTTGCATGTATGTATCAGTCAAGGATTTTTTCTTTGTCTTAATTACAATTCTGGACTCCAGTAAGTCTACTGTGAATAGATTGATTGGATGATATTGTTGAAATTTGCAAAGGGAGTTCATTTTGGTCAATATGTTAAACATTTCTGCAGGACTGTTTATGAATGTGCAAACACTAAGGGTGTAACGGTATACAAAATTCACCATTCGGTATTTATCTCCATTTTGGGGTCACGCTTCGGTACGTTTTTGGTACAGCAGGGGAACAAATTTCGAAAATGATGATTTATTTATTTATTTTAAAAGCAAAAATTCAACTGTATCAGTTAAAGCTAGAGTGCTGGACTTTAACATACAAATGAACGTCCGTTACATTTTAAGCAGAATACTGAAGTTTTTAAAAATTGGTTGCTGGGTAAGGACAGCGTAAGCAACTCAGTATGGTGGAGCCGCTACATTATAAGCACCACATGCTTAAATTCTATATACTCTCAGTATGGTTCCTTATCCGCAGCAATAAACAACTGTAGCATTAGTTATTACTTTGACACGGTCTGAATCTGACGTTTTTATCTCGTTGTGAATGTCATGTTTGAAGTGTTTCCTAAGACCTACCCAACTTCAGTTGAACAATGTCGGCACACAGTTTGACACTAGTCATTGCCTATTTTCGCTGTAACTAACGGGGCACTGGGTATAAATGTCCCGGGAGGATCCTCCAGCTCTCGTCTCTCATTTGTGTTTGACATTCGGAGGGAGCGATGCTAAATGAACTTGACTAACTTTGGTAACCCGACTAGCATGTTACAGCTGATAAACAACAACTGGTGCACTGCTAAAATGTTCCACTCTAGAATTGCACGTGCAAGAAGTATAAACCGACACTCCTGCAACATGGAAGACTTGGGACTGTGGATGTTTGTATCGCATATTCAGTCTATAAAAATAAAAAATGTACCGCAAACACCTGAAGGGTCCAGCAGTAGAAACATCACAGACTGTGGTTTGTCTTGTAGGTTTAAAATGCCCAGAGGTAGGGCTGAGTAGTTGGTAAACATGGCCGCAAGTGGTATTTAGCAGGACAGTGGTGAGAGGTCGTACACAAGCTTTTCTGCTCTATATTTCATTCATACTACAAACCAAGAATTCTACCTCCTCTTGTGCAATAAACATAGCTCAAGAAAATATAAAGAAATGAAAACCTAAATATGCCTCTATTCGGCCCTTTATACATTTTTAAGTTGAAAAATCAACTAGTCAAACTATGCAATGGTGACAGTATTTCTGGTAAACTCAAATCTAGTTTGTCCCACAGTCTTTAGAATAAATCCACAACGCTTTTCTCTTTCAGCTTCATAGCTTTGGTACAAAAGTGTAATATGAGCAAAACTGCACAAAATTCACCGTTGAGGAACTTAATTTCCCAGGATGTCTGTGGGCAAGCTGCATGTCCACATAAGTGTGTATAAATGTGCACCAAACTGTGAAAATGATTACATTACAATGATACACTCAAGATAAGAGCTAGAAATTTAGTCTATAAGGGAAATTGTGTTCTACCGAGGTTATCCTTTACATTCTTCTGCTGACTCTACAGATTTGGCAGCAGTTGTGGCTGCTTGACTTGCTAACTATTAACAAGACAGCAGGGCATATTTTACCGCCTGGCACATACCAGTGATGTTGGGAGTTTCAAGGGCACACAGAATTAATTCCTCTACTAGATTCAGGTTAGGGTGACTTCTTGTCAATCTCATTTGTCATTGCATTTTTTAATTCTTACTCTTGAATGACCATCATCATGTAAACAAGTGCCTTCAAAAGACTTAAATCTCCATGAGGACCTGTAACAAATAGTTATTTGTGTTCTCAATAAGATGATGGATGTCTCATTTAGGAACCATGCTCATATGTTGGTTTCCCAGCGGGTTATCTTGTGGTTTAGAGTGACGGTGACAGGTTGGCGTGGCTGGCACATTCTCAGACTGGCTCAGAGTTTGGTTGTAGCAGAAGGGCAGTTTTGGTGGAGCCTCAGCAGACAGGATGGCATAGTTGGCAGAGCGGAGAGTGGCAGCGCTCTGAGGCTGATATACAGGCTCAGAATACACCAGACTGAGTTGTAGTGGACTAGACAGGTTGGCGGGGCTGGCACACTGTTGTGGCTTTCGGGAAGTCAGGTTGAAGTGGCGCAGAACAAGGTGACTTGGCACTTCCACACTCTACAGCAGCAGGACGAAAGGGGTATGCATGTACATGCAACTGCACCATGTGCTTTTGCATATATGTGCGTTTTTATGCATATTCATGTATACTCTGTGTATCCTTTCTTACATCATGGAAGGGTTCTCCTCACCATTGCACACCGGGTGTGTATCCACTGAAGCAGGCACTCCTGCTTCCTGCCAGCTTCTGAGCCAACTTGTCCTCTTGCCAGACGTCGGTAACTTGGCACTCCGTCTCTTCCTTTTCCATGTGGTGATCACGTATGTCTATCCCAAAGGAAGTCTGTCGACACATCTAGCCTTTTTAAAAATGCGTTATGACACATGTAAAAAGAGCAATTCACTTTCCTGCTTGGCCTTGGAGCATTTAAATACATTTTCTTGGTGTACATGTAAATTTACTGGCCATGTGTGGATTCCTGCATGTCAGTGGGGACATATGCTAAACTTTTGCTGAGGGCCACGCAAATGGCACTGGTCACATAGGTCAACACACTGAAGTATCCATATGATTCTAAGCGTAACGGTGTCCTCCCGTGTAAACTCACTATACACATCGCAACACAGCAGTAACACCCTGCAGGACAAGACATACTTACATAAAAACATATTGTTATACACATTATGGTGCACAACAAGCGTGGTATGTTGATGGATACAAAAAGGGCCATATCCCTTGTTAACACAAAAAGGCATCCAAAAATGGCTCCCGGTAAGGTTTGAATTCCCACAAAAAATGCCATTTCAAGTGCCCTTCTTTCCATCTAACTAGTCTACAACAAGCAGAGCCAAAGCTCAGAGCGTAGAAAGAGCCGTAAGAGGTAGCAAACCTCTCTCTCTATCTCTTCTCTCTTGGACTTTATCTCTTGTTACCACTGTAACAGCAGAGGACATCTGTACTGTAGAGACGACCAGCCATTCAATCAAATGGTGAGACAGCAGCAATGTGGTTTGGACCGGATGGATAAGGACCTTGTTTAGAACGGACAGAAGGCTTTCCAGGTAAATGTGTGGCTATAAACACCCAAAGTGGGCAGTGCATACTGCCTCCCTATCCATTATGGCTTGAAGATAGTAAATCAGGAGTGAGGCACGGCAAATGAGATCCGAGGATTACACACTGTCATACACAAAATGGTTGACTAGCTGTCATTGATTAAACGACTGGAACCAATATAGATTTTTTAGCCTTGCTTGCGCCGTGGCTCTAGGGATGGAAGTATCAGTTAGTCTACTACTTTCCTCCAGCCTCAAATATCTCAATAACTAGGTTTTCTTTAATGTTGTACAGACATTCATGGTTTCCAGATGACGAATCCTAATAACTTTGGTGATCCCCTGACTTTTCCTCTAGCGTGAATTCAAACTTTTTATTTGTCCAATACTTGTTTGTTTTTTTCTTATTTGTACTTTACTTTGTTTATGACCAATACCTGTAAAAGTAATTAACAACAATAAATGAACTGGAAATGAACTGAAGAGACCAGATTGATCTACAGATTTAGTAATTCAGTAGATTTTCGGGTTAAGAATTTATTTCTTATCCATCTATTTAATCATTAGGTACCCTTCTCGCTTTCTCAGACACTGAGGAGACTTCTTCTTATTACTAGTTTTTTTTTTTTTTTGACCAAAACTCCAA
The DNA here is from genome assembly GCA_029875015.1 of Lepomis gibbosus. Classification (NCBI taxonomy): domain Eukaryota; kingdom Metazoa; phylum Chordata; class Actinopteri; order Centrarchiformes; family Centrarchidae; genus Lepomis; species Lepomis gibbosus. Next base: position 21,036 of record JAPMOB010246977.1, on the reverse strand, counting down.
ATCCAAAGATTTTCCATTTACAATGATGAATGAAGAAAACAGATCTGCACATTTGAAACCCTGAAATCGTTTGGCGTGAGAATTCTTGCTTGATTAATGACTGAAAACATTAATCATAATTGCCACCAATTAGGGCTGTACTTAAAACTCTTTGAGCGTGTGAATGGTGGGGACCACATATCAGGATGTGAAGTAAGGCTATCAGCACACTTCTAACAATTTATAACAATTGCTGAAATTAATGAAGAGAAGCTGATAGAGCTTTTTGCTGCCTTTTTAGCAGTGATTTCATTAACAATAGCAACTTCCTGAAGCGTTGCCATGTCATGTCAGCACTAAGTTTGCATTGTGGCCTGTGGTCTATGCATACCTGCTGTTTAAAGCAAGTGTATCACAAACATTTGTCAGATTTTAAGACATACACGCTATTTAGGTTGAGTGGTATGATAGCAGAGCTAGATTTAAAAGAGCAGTGTTCATTGCCAGTGCAAGAGTCTCTCTCTTTCTTTCTCTCTGCATATTTGTTTTTTTTTTTGTGGTTTCCATGGAGATTTTCTCTCATCGCTGTGTGTTAAGGCAGAGAGCACTTGACCTGTTTTCCTCCCCAGGCGTCAGAGGTCATAGTCTGCTCAGTCAAGGGTGGACAACCTATAAACCTGCCTGGTTTCCGTGAGATATGTTTCCTGTGCACATAGAGATAAACATACACATGTATGTACATTCCTCCCTCTGTTTTTGTATACAGTCTGTCCCTACTTCTACACACACAGGCATGTAAATCTACAGCTCAGTTTATCTGTCACGCTCTCTTTGTTTGTCTATTGTTCTATGTGTTTATCATGATGCAAGTCTTTGCAGAGGGCTTTAAGGGGGCCAAAGAGCAAAATGAAAAAGAGAGGTTGCCATTACTAAGTGCAACAGAGGGAGGATGCAAAACCACTCACTTACACTTTCAACTCTCTCTCCGTGTGTTTGTGTGTGTGTGTGTGTGTGTGTGTTTGTGTGTTTGGGTGTGTGACTGCTTGGCCTGTCTCTCGCCTTTCATGCTCTGGTGTCGTCTTTCTGCCATCTGCCACTGCCACCCTACTGACACACACACACAAATTGAGCCTTCATGTAATACTGTCATCACAAAACCTGTTTCCTTTTTCTTCCGTTCCCTCCTCCAGAGATAGTCTCAGTTAGGTCTCCCCTCACCATCCGCAGATAAGGATTTGTTTTTTTGTTGGTTCCTTTCTGGTTTGCAGGCATAGTTTTGTGTGCCAGCATCTACTTTTGCTAAAGAAACAAAGGGATATAGGGTTTGCCTACAATATGAAATTCAAGAATATGCATGGTGTGTGTGTGTGTGTGTAAGATATGAATATTTAATTTTGCCCCTCCCTCCATCATGTATTAATCATAGAGCAGTCTGCTTAGGCTGAAAATAGCGCTTAGCAACCCAGAAAAACAAGATCCATAGTAGTTGTGGGTATGTCATGTGCTGCTGCTCGCTCATGTGTGACACAGCACATGGTCTCCTCTCACATTTTCCTTTCCTCCACACTAAGTGTTTTTTCCCCACGTCTGTCTCCGCTGGTTCCTGGATGATTGTGAAGGAGATGATGTTTGCATGAGAGATGTTTGCAGTCATGCTTGACGTTTTTCAGTTCGAAAAGTGTTGCTGTCTTTGAAAAAGTTTTTTTTTTTTTTATTGGTTTGGGTGTCTAGCACAAGTTCTTTACTGAACTCTGCGTCGACACCCACTGAGTATAGGCAACATTTGAAATTTGTGACTGTAAGAAAGAGTGCTTCCTGAAAGTGGTGATAATTGCAGGATTACTGACATCCCACCATGCATACCAGCTGCCAATCTTAAACCGAGTGATGACATCATATGAGCCCAGTGTGGCTATTTGCAGGTGGAAGCAGACATATGGCAACAGGTTTGTGTAGTGACTACAGAGACTCTTTTAACCAAAGAGCTTGAATTTAAGACTACAGGGCAGAAGAATGGCGGTTTATGAAACCAAAGCAAAAGACAGTTGAGTGATTCCTGGCAGTGTCACCGAAAAGCCAAATTTTGTACATGATAGTATCCTTGGAAAAGCTCTGAAAAAGACCAGCAGGCTGATTATAGTCTGATCTGTGTGCACAATGCAGTCAGACAGTATTGGGACATTTATTGTAGTGACTGTACTCCATTCACAATGGATTTGAAACACAACAACAGTGACTATGAGGTACTGACTTTCAGCTTTAAGGGTATTCACATCCATTTTGGTGGATAGGGCTGGATATCACCACTGCGAATTGATCCAAAATTGAGTCCAGAATCAAGTAGATTCTATTCAGTTCGATTCTTGATGATTCAGTTACATCAATAAAAACCAATGTTGCATAAGCACTTTTCAGAATTTATTTATTTTTCCTCCCATATAGCTACACATGGACCAGATGCTATATCATTAAGAGCACAGACAGGATTGAGACTAAAAGTGTGCTTACTAATATATCTGCATTGTTTGTGTTGATAAAACATCAGCTTAAATCTGCCTAGCGTTAGCAACACGGAAGGGATTTATTTTTTTTCTGTTCATCTCGCTCTCATAGTTGCAATCTCTAGATTGACAACGAGATACCACGAGTCCCTTAATCATGCTGAGTCACGAAGGTCCTATAAACTTGACTCAAGGCAGCTAATATGGCCAGCTATCATCAATCTTACATTTGAACTTAAAACAAACACACCGTAACATTAGCCGTAGTCAGGATATCATGTAATTTGCTGTTCAGTATTTCATTCATATTACAAACCAATAATTCTACACTTTTATGTGGAATATTGTGTGATATGCTCAATAAGATACAAATAATTCAATATAAAACTTGCCCCCGCTTCTTGGCTGTTACTGCCTGCATTTGACAGCATATTTGTTTAAACATAGGATTTGTAGTATAACCCAACCGATACTGGATACTGGTATAGACATTAGTTTAAAAAAAAATTGATACAAGATACATATTAAGACTTGGTGAAACTGTTTCTGATTAACCATAACCTCTGTTAATAACCATAATCTATTGGTGAAATTATAGAACTCATGCATACAATAAATCAAGGCAATGACATGGCAAGTTCTCGAATGGCTAAACAGTACATTGTTGTACATTGATCATGTGATTTTCTTGCTAAAGACCAGTCCTGAGGCAAAATGCCCCTGATGGCTGCAGGGGCTGCAGTACGCGCATTGTAGTTCAACAAAGTATCTAGTGATACTGTATGTCGGAGTAGAGTTCAGTCTGATATTGACCACTAATGTCAGATCCAGTCATGAATACAGAATATGCTATCACTTTTTTTTCAGCATGTTAACATCTGACACTAAGGGGGCAGATTGCGTTTGCCTCAGAGCTTCAGATAATGCTAGTCAATAAAATGAATTATGTTCAGTTTGCCTAGAGTCTATTTGCAGCAAAGTAAAACAAAATTTGATTATTGAACTTATCAAATGTTATCTACAGAATTGTGCAGATTTGTAATAACTGAGACTTTGATTGTGTCAGCAATTTGTAAGAAGAGTGTTTCCTATCAGAGCATTTATAGATCCTTCAGGAATTGAAGCAGCAGTCTGTTTCTGTTACTGCTTTTAGTATCATTTGCAAGATATGATACACAATTATGAGATAAGGGCCTATGTTTGTTTAAGCTATAGAATCACATGAGGGGAAATTGGCTCATAATGTGTGAGTACTTTCTCTGCTACATGTTTCACATTCTCCTCTTCTCTCTCTGATATGGGGGTAAATCAGTGTCACTATCATTCTAAATGCGCACAGGCTACGAGTCACAAATATATATTAGGTAGGTAGGTAGGTTTATTGTCACAACATAACAAGTTATAGAGTGAAATTTAGTTTTGTAACTCCCTTCTGCTATAGCAGATAATATTCTTTAATACAGAATCAATTATAAAAATTCGTAAACAGAAATAAACTATAATCAATGGAGCAGTGCGGAGGATAAATTAGAGTTTAAGAGTGAAAGCTTAGGGGGAAAAGCTGCTCTGCAATCTGGTGGTGTGGCAGCTGAAACTCCTGTATCTCTTCCCAGAAGGCAGCAGGGTGAACAGGCTGTGGCTGGGTGGGTACTGTCCTTCCTTTGGGTTCCTCTGATCCTCTGAGCAGTTTTAATCACCCGCTGCAGAGACCTTGGGCCGTGCACATCCCATGCCAGTTTGTGATGTTTCCAGTCAGGATGCTCGGATATTAAAATCATTATTAATGATAATATAATTTATTAATGCAGGATATTACAATTTGTAAACACAAAACACAACCTACAAATAGATGCAAAATCAACAAACATCCAGGATCCACAAATAGAAAGCAATGACCTGTACTTGAAAACTAAAATTCAATTTTATAAGAAATTACAATTTCTTTCTAGTGTATTTGTAGAACACTTCCTATTGGTCTAATATCATTTTGACACTAGTTTACTAAGGAGAGTGTGACTAGAATTGCTTCTTTGTAATCAGTCCTTCAAAATAACATCTTTAAATCTTATCCTGTGTGGACTTAAATATTAAACTGTATTACAAAGGCACACTTCACCAACCAAACTATGAAAGGCGGATAATTATTCAACACTTAAGATGTTATGCACAAACACAAATAAAGTCTACATAGGAATATATGCAAAGTAGATGAAGCACCTAATCTGACATGTTTCAGCTCTTATTCTGGAGGAGGGGATGTGACATCGCATAGAAGCAATAAGCCTGATTGGCTGGCTACATTTGTAAATCTTACTAACACACTTCATGGTAAACAAGTGTCTTGATTTGAAGACAAATAAGAAACAATCCACAAATACACTGATATCTGCAAACACTTGAATGCTGAGCGTTGCACAGAATTTGTACACGTCTTGAAACAGTGGTTTAAGAGAAATACAAGTTAAATGCAAAACTGTTTTTTTCAGCAAATTGTGAAGAGTGCATTTGTAGATATTGTAATTTGTAAAACAGCGAAACAGTAATGTCAAAAATCTGAAAACAAATGTGAAACAATCTACAAATAGAATATGACCATCCATTTGTTGATTTTGTTTTTGGTTTACAAATTGTAATATACATATTTATGACCCATCTACAAATAGAATATGACCCTCATGCATGGACAAATTGTTTTGCATTTATTCAAATTCTGTTTATAAGTCACTGATTTCTATTTGTGGATCATAGTTTGTTCATGGTATGTGAATCTACTGGTAGATTGTGTGTGTGGATCAAGAAGTTTGTGATTTTTAAGGTATTTCTAGATTGTTTTTTGTGTTTCAAATTGTTGTATACATTTATGACTCATAATCTGTGCATTTGCATTTATATTGACCTCGATTTGCCTCCATACTCTCACTTGCTGTGAGAAGATATCATATTATTGTACACATCTGTTTTGTTCTTGTCACTCTGTATTGCTTCTATTGTCTCATTTCTTAGGCAAGGCAAGTTCTTTTGTATAGCACATTTCAACAGCGAGGCATTTCAAAGCACTTTACATAAAACAAAAGCAACAATATGCAATATCATAAGACATTTAATAAAAAATTTCTTACTTCTCCTCATCTTCTTAGTTTCTCCATACCCCTCTCCAGTAGTCTGTACCTCTCTTTCCTGAGAGCTGTAGGCAGATGTTGGTGATGTTGTCATGGAGAAGTGGAAGAGGACTCCAGTGGCAACCTGTGAAGCTCTAGTGAAATCCATGTCCAAGAGGGTTAACGCAGTGTCGAAAAATAATGGTGGCCACACAAAATATTGACACTTTGGGCCCAATTTGAACATTTTCACTACGGGGTGTACTCACTTTTGTTTTTGCAGTTTAGTCATTAACAGCTGTGTGATTTGTTATTTTGAGGGGACAGCAAATTTACACTGTTATACAAGCTTTAAACTCACTTTACATTGTAATAAAGTGTAATTTCTTCAGTGTTGTCACATAAAAAGATATAATCAAATATTTCCAAAAATATGAGGGGTCTACTCACTTTTGTGAGATACTGTGGAACATTTTTTGTAAATTCTCTTCAATCTGTTAGGTAGGTTGTGGGTTAGCAAACCGACGCCACGAGACAGACCCAGAGCAGCACAGCAGCTCCAGACAGCGACACTCACAGCTCTCCTGCTGGTACAGCTAACATCAACAGCATGCCTTTGCCAACTATAAAGTAAGCTGTATAACCGTAGGCAATCATTTAACGTTACTGACTGACACACACACCACAGCTGCCACTGCTGGATAGTGTTGTGCGGCTCATCCATAAATTTTTATGCAAATTTCTTCCCTGCAACACCAGCACGTGTGGAAGAACGGACTGCGGTGAAGTTAGTTTCTGTTGGATATTCGGTACGAAATTAACAATAGATCATAATTTTAAACGACAGACTTTTTTTCTATCGTCAAACAATATATATCGTCATATCGCACAGCCCTACTCTGGAGCTTCTTCAACCAGCTGCACTCCACTATTTCAGCAGGAAATCTATGACTGTGTGTCTCTGTGTGTGAACCGCATTTGGACGGAATGGAATGGTTTCTGTCATCATCTATATAAATCAGTGGCTAAAATGAAAAAATGAATGGACCTAAATTTCGACCAACATGATTACAAAGCAGGGGACAAGCAGACAGAGTGAATCTTAGTATGCTTGATGATGTGAATAAAGTTAAATTAGACTTCGACTAGGTAGTTAATTGGATTACAAAAGTATGTTGTAGGTGAAATAATCTTAGACCGTTGCTGAACATACACAGTAAACAGTGCCATATCTTATCAGTGTCATACCCTTAAAATACACAACATTGGTTGCCAAAGTGTGGCATTCATAAGAGATCTCTGGAAAGCACAATGCAAAAACACTAGAAATGATGTTGTCCAAATAGGTATTGTAGAAAGCTGCACATAATTTGAGTAAAAGTTTACAGAAAAGGTAACAAGATTTTTTTTTTGCTAACAGATTGGATAAAATTTCCATATTTCCGTCTGGTATTTCAACCTGTACCCTGTGCTTCTCTACTCAGAGCCTTCAGAAACACAGTCAGAGCTGAGAGATCGATGCAGTCATGTCTTCAGGTTCACTGATGTGTAATGCACCACAGGTTATTACAGAACATCAGTGATCAATGGGGGATTTGGTGATATCTCGGTTGCCTTAGCTGGCTAATGTATGGCTCAAGAATATACTCTGTCAGTGTCTGTTTATGAGGAAACTTATAATTTACTCCTGCGTATGTAATCATTTCCACCAGCTGACCTTGCACGTTGTTTTTAGAGTATTATTCAGCGCCCGACTCCTTTTAGAATTAGCGCTGCGCATGCCAGCGAACATATGCGTGTACGTGAACTTCCATGTGCACGTGAAACAAGACATTTTGTAGGAACATCACGCTCTTGTTGACAGGAACGTGGGCTGATCACGCCACATCAGCATGTCATCAACCCACAAGCGGCATGTTTGTCCCATGTGGCAAGAAGAAGTGCTAGTGCAGCAGTGATGTCACAGATTTGGTTGCCAAGACCAGGAGCCTTAGCCTGTTAATAGCATGTTTCGTTGCTCGCAGCAGTGACACAAGTGACTGCATAAACACACTGTCAGACATATCCAGTATCTCATTTCTAATGCTATTTTATGTTTCTGGGCAACCTATTTGTGGTTAATATTTTGAGGCCTGCTGTCTGAATGGGTCACCGCACGTCATCTGGCCCTTCTTCAGAACCCCTCTCCAGACCTTGAGAGTGTTGAGTGAGTCCACACAGAGAGAGAGAGAGAAACATGTGTAGGTATAACTTGTACTGAGAGAAGTAAAACAGAAACTTAACTTTATTTGTTAATGATGAACTGCAATTCTGTGGTTTGGAAATTAAGTGTTAGAACTGCACTGCAGCCTGAGTTCTCTGCTTACAGGGACAACCAGACATTAACCTGTGACAGCTGTCTCATATGAATGATACCAATGTGGGTTGAATGCACGTTCAGCAAACCCTAGCATGTATACACATGCACATTCACATAAATAAATAAAAAAGCAATTTAGGAAGCAACAAAAACAATCCTGTAAGCACTTAGCCTTCCATTAAACTCAGTATTCCTCACTTGTAACCAAACTGGCATTGCAGAAACAGATTTACTAATCACATTAATTACCATTTAGACAATGCTAGATGCTATGGAAAAACGTCATCCCAGGTGCAACAAATAGTGTATAATAAGCAGGACTAGTTCTTGAAAGTCAGGGACCTTTTTTATTGGTGTGTACCTGGGCCTTTTGAGTAGGTATTGGATGGTTGACATTTAGAGATACTGTATATTTTCTGTGTTTTGTTTTTTTTTGCTTTTCCACTTTAGTAAATAACAGTTATAACACTTCTAGATTTGGCTCACTCTTAGCAGTAGCTATTGTTGTTTAAATGTCAATAACATTAAAATGCATTTTGATCTCCTAATTCCAATGCTATGGACAAATGGCAGGCTTTAAATATCACACTTTTTTTTTAAATGCCATTTGCATTTTTAAATACTGAAAAAATGCAAGACAAATATCCCCAATATATTGCCAAAGCCAAGCCATTTAGACTGGACATTTGTAGGTCAGGTACACGGCCACGCTGTACTTACATAGTCAAAATCAATGGAGTGTACTGCTGAATTAAATTTGATAAAACTTCAGAGCTTGGTACAGTCCTAATAAAAATGAAATGTTTAAATGCAAGCCAAAAAAAGGACAACAGCATTTTATTGCAATAATTACAGTACAATGGTCTATTAACACATTCATGCGATGTGTTAAAATTGATTAACTGGGTGCCAAGTGCAGCAGTAACACTTCGTAGCAACACGTGTGTGCATGTGTTTGTCCTGTCCTCAGTCCATTTCAACACAGAACCTAATGAGACGGCAACAGCTGCAGCCTGGTCACCTGAAAAGACACCGGTCTGTTTGTGTGTGTCTTTTTTTTCACAGAGAAGTTTGGGTTTAAACGTAGAATGTGCGTCAATCAGAGTGAATGACTCACTGGAAAATTTGACAATTAGGAGAAGCGAGGTGAATGAGGACGGTGAGGAAGACTCTGTAGTGGAGACAGATTTGCGTGCATATTAATCAGGATGACTATGTTGTGCACAGGAGGAGGTACTGTAAGAGGAACAGAAGTCAGCACCTTTCAGAGTCACTTCCACGCTTACATGTGAGTGTGGGTTTGGGCATCTGTTTGTATACGTGAATGCACATGTGATGTTAGGAGAGGTAGAGAGAGAATAAACGACTTGATCACAGACTGTATATAAAAAGGGTGTGTGTGTGTCTGTATTTGCTTGGCATGTCTGTCCATCCATCCCGCCGTATAGCCTAAACTAAGCTCTTTTCTCCCCAAGCCAAAACAGCTTTCTCCCACTCTGCACAAATTAGCAGCAGCCCACGCTCCACTCACACATAACTGTCAGAGCACAGACACTGCAGGGAGTGAGGAGGAGTAAGGGGAAGGTGAGAGAAGTGATGAGG
>JAPMOB010246977.1:0-11454 GCA_029875015.1 Lepomis gibbosus | reverse complement strand
GGAGAAGAGTGAGAGAAGGAGCAAAAGTGATAATGTAGACCAGAAGAGGTTTTGTAGCTCACAGAAGGGCTTTGTTATGGTTCCTTTCATCAGGGCCTGGTATGCACCGTTGGTAATTGTCAAGAAACGTGTCAGTTGTCTTTTTATGTTTTTTTTAGTCTTAATGCTTTGTGCACATGTCCATTTTCTGTCTGCACAGCACTGATATCAAGGCTTAGCACAATGTGAGGCTGCGAGCAAGTTGAGAGAGAAGGATGAAGAGCTGTTCACACAGGAAGCGGCAGACCTGTTGGCTGGCTACTGTTTTCTGACTGAACAGCTTGTCTTTATTTAGAGTTGTCAATTATCTATGAGCACTTAAGAACCAGAGAGAGAGAGAGAGAGAAAGAGAGTAGGGTGGAGATGGGTGGGGGGGGGTGAGGTGGAGACTGTGAAAGATATGGAAAGCGAGAGACATGGGAGGAGAAGAGCAATTTTGAGAGAAGAGGGCCGGGATGAGTAGAAGAAGAGCGATGAGGAAAGGCACATTATGCAAATATCAGCAGGCTCATTACCATTTCAAAACTCTGGAAAGGAAATCACGTAAAGTGGAGGGAAACTTATTTTTGGACCACGCCAAATTCATTCTCACTCTCTGTATCTCCAGTTCTCTTCTCTCTCTCTCTCTCACTCACACACCACCTCTCGCAGCACTCATCTCCGGTCTGAACATTTTACATGTTCAGTCTGCATCTTAAGCTCGACAATACACTCAGTGGCCATTTTATTAGGAACACCTTTCTAGTACAGGGTTGAATTCCCTTTTGCCCCCCAGAACAGCTTGAAATGTTTGTCGCATGGATTCAACAAGGTGCTGGAAACATTCCTCACAGATTCGGGTCTATGATGACATGGTAGCTTCACGATTCATAGATGTATTAGCTGCACAGTCATGCTATGAATGAACTCAGTTGGACCATCCACATGGTGAGCAACAATACTGAGGAGGATGTGACACAATGGCAACACTGCTCTATTGTTATTAAGGGGCCAAATATTTGCCAAGAAGATATTTCCCAAATAAATACATAATCACCAACAGCTAGGGCTGCACGATTTACGTGATGTTGCTCTCAGGAGGAGATGGCTAATAGAAGTAGATATTGACACACTGGCATCCTGGATCTAAATCTGTCCACTGCAAAGGCTCTATCCACAACCTGGAGGAGGACCTAGTGTACATGAGTGTGTTAGTATAATATTATAACATTAAATAAAGAGTATAATCTTCCGTTAATAGTATACAATTTGGACATTGTGTATATATAAATTACTATAATTTCATAGAATAGTATACTATTTTACCATTATTTGAATATTAAATCCAGTTACAGCATTTCATTTCTGTGGGTTGCTTTTATCTATTTAATCCTTGTACAAGCAAAACTATATTGGTCTCTAATTTGTTAATCATATTGTTCAACAGAGCAACGGGAAGTGACTGACATCGGCTTTATGAAAATCTTTTCCTTGTTTTCTTCTGTCTTGCCGCTTTAGCTGCTGACAATACGTAACGTTACTGTAAGGTGTCTCATTCACAGAGCGACACCTGCCCACCGGCTATTTCTCTCAGTGCGCCGGTGGCGAATCTGCATATGTTTTGAACGATTACAGTAGGTTGTTGTATTTAACGTTACTGGCTCACTGCCCATAAATTACTTTTTGTGGTTAGTACTTATCAGTTCTAGGGGCACATGAGAGAGCCCAGTGTGGGCGGAGATAATGTCTCACACGCACAGCACACTTTTTCTGCTCAAATCGCACACGGTTCTGTAATCGCACATAACGACATCGCGATTGCAGTTAGATTAGCCTAATCGTGCAGCCCTACCAACAGCCTTGTTGAAACAATGCAGGATGGATCCATGTGTTCATACAAATCCTACCTTCTGCATGTCACAGTAGAAATGAGGAGCAGATTTAAGTAGTAAATAAACACTTAAACAAGGTGGAAAATGACCTAGATTACCTACCATCAACACAAATATGATATTCACCACTACTGCCCCCCACCGGCCGCAGCCACTGCCAAAGTTACGCTGTAACACTTGACTACGGCATGTGCGCGAGGTCGCCAAGCAGTGTGCTGCGCTTTGCTCGATGCAGCAACAAGCCGCCCTGGAGTAGCGCAAGTCATTGAAAATAATGGGTTTGTCACAGCAGTGCAGTAGGTGCGATCTGTCTAAAAGGCCTATTAATGAGAGCTCAACCGTCCGGGGAGCGGGTGTGTCACGGTTATGACTGTCGCGGTTTCACCAAAATCTGTGAAAATAGGGAATAAGTTTCAAAAAATACTGAAATTATACTTTAATCTATTCTGTGTCCCCATCTTATTTTTCTTTGGTGAATCCAATGTGCATTTGTAGATAACATATGTAATACATGAAGAGAAGAGAGTGGAAAAGCAGTTGAAAGTGCACATGATTAGTGTTGACAAGCCAGAGATGGAGAGTGGGGTGTGTTCCAGAGGACACCCCGTCTGTAGGTCACCATGACCGCGCGAAGACACTTGTCTGCCTGCCAGACCCCTGCTGCCTCCCTCCCTACTCTCTGGAACATCGGGTTTTTGCAGTCGTGTGTGCCTGAATGCTTGAACTTAAATCTGATTCTGTAAATGTGCGTGTGTTTGCTCTGTAAAGGAACATGCTTTACCTAAAGATTTCAGGAGTTTGGCAGGCCGACCATTTAGACAACCTAATTTTCATGTGCTTGTCATCTGCTTGTCTTCTCTCTTTTCTCTTCACAGTCTCTCTCAACCCCACTTTTTTCTGCTTTTACTGCAGTTGATGCTCAAAATATCTGATGGGGAAGAGACTCAAAACATTAAATTATTTTTAGACTTTTCAACAAATATTTTCACTTATTCACATCACTTATTCAGCTTTAATGCTGTGACATGTTCTCATATGCCAACATAAGTGGAAAAATAGAGCACTAAAGCATGAAGCATTAATTATCATGACAGAATCAAATCAAAATTCAAAAGATTGTAACCTTGTGGTGAATTTTAGTTCTACACCCCAACAGTGACAGACGCAGTCAGCACCTGCTTGACTTGCCTCTTTTGCTAATGCAAGGCAACCTGTTTTGTATACATTTGCTCACCAGGGAGCCCACACGGCCCTTAGGCCCTGGTGCCAGTTCCCCAGATGGGCCCCCACAGCCCCCTACCACCCCTACACACTCCCTGACCTGGCATGGATTCCCCTGCCTGGTGCCAGTTTGGTGTAGGCAGGAATCAGTGGGCAGCTGCTTCTTTTCTGCTCAGCCACCATCACACACACACACACACACTGAAACCATGTCACACTCAAAGGGATGTTTCCAAATGGTTATCTTGAACTCCTGATGAACTGAAATATAACCTCCTGTACATTGCTTCATCTCATCTCCTTGAATGAGTCTTTTTATTTCTTTTGTCCCTACCAGCGTTCGAACAATGGACCTCCATTTGGGTCGTAAACTGAAGCTGAATATCCGCCAGTTCACAGCACAAAGCAAACCTAAAGCTATGAGCTAAGACCAGAGGTGAAATCAGATTTGATCCTGAGAGATGGGAGTTATAAAGGGAATACAAGACAGTGTACCAGTGCCTAATTATATCTACAGACATTGCCTGAGGTTGTGGCCTTCATGTCAACTCTGTTAAAGAGAGACACACTCACTCACGTGCACACACTTCACATCCAGGTCTAAGAAAGTATGGCAGACAGCTCAGAGCCAGACTTGTTTTTGTCTTGCAGCAGAACAGGCAATGCCTTAACCTACTTTGTCTGCGTCAGGGCCATTATCCTGACAGCTGCAGCAGGTTGGGCTGTGTGTGTGTGAAAGAGGATGTTGGGGAAAGAAGATTTTACCATGTTACCATGTCATGAATTTTGCATTTGGCCGGGTGTGTTTTGCCATGAAGGCTGGCTGGTTAGGTTAAGTCTGGAAAGTGAAGTTGTGTTTGTCAGTGTATGTTTGAATAAATTCAGACTTATTTAAAATTGATTATCTTTGCTGTCAAACAGTACAGACATTTTTTTATCATCAGTCTGACTTTGTGTATCCAACAATCAAAGCTTTAGTGATCATTATCATTCCAAGTAACCAGTGTATGGGTTAAATGTTATCACATTCCACACTGCAGAAACTAGTGACAAACAAACAAATCCATAAATAATAAGGACAAGTAAAGATAACACCAGAAAGGTCCAGTTTTGGAATATACCTAGTCACACCAGAAAGTGGAACATGCTTGTCCTCAGGAAACAGGTGGGACTCGAATCTTGGTGATTTACTTTCTACTAGCACACTTGGTTGCTAAACAAGTTTACATGGTGAGTGCTGTGCACTCCTATCTCATACTACATGCCAACAATGCTGCATCTCTTCTGTGGAGCCGTTTATCATTTGGCAGAGCAGAGTTATATAAAATTGGATGGTGCGACACCATTAATCTGATAGCGTCCTCCATTTTTGGACCCTCCTGGTCTCAGAGATCACCACTGTCCAGACACTTTACAAATTCCTAACTCATCTAAGTTGAATTCTACTGGAAGGCTCTGCGTAGATGAACTTCACCTCAGCAAGTGATACAACTAATGAAAGCGGATCTTTATTCAAAATTTCATTCTGAAAAGTTCAAATGTCCATTTTAAATCGGATGATGAATTCTGTGAAACCTAAGCGCTGCAATGAAACCAACTGCTGTAACCAACAAGTGAAATGGGAAATTAGCTGAAGAAACCAAAAGCATTTTTGTACTTTAAACATATTTACTTCTGCTTTAAATTTGGCATTTTAACATGGAGGTCTAAGAGGATTAACCTGCTTTTGAAACCAGCTTCAAGTGGCTGTTTGTTGAATTGCAGTTTTTGGCACTTGAGTGCTGGCTTCATTTTTCAGCCCCGTAGGTTGTTGCTTGATTTTGACCTTTTGATGTGTGTCTGTTGTTTCCGTTACCTTCCCTTTGTGCAGTTTAAGGCAGAGCTCACTTGCTTACATATCAGTATCTTCTGAGGCGCACCAACAGGTGTAATATCAGCATTGTAGTTGTCTGAATTGTTTTCTGCCTCTATGCTCAGTAATAAGTCATATTATCATGGTCATTAGACCTTGAGTGGGGTGTCACATATCAGATGCTGTGGTTTTTGTAATGTTTACTGTTAGATATTTAAAGCTAGGTATCCCTAAGTTGTAGCCTCACGATTTGTGAATTTGCAGTGTGTCTGTTTACAGTATGTGCAGATGTAAAGATGGACAGATGGATATTAATGTACATTTTGACTCCAGCTATGCTTTACCCTTTCACTTCCTCTTAAACTCACTTGTTAATGCAGAGGTGTGTTTTGTAAAGGCTTTTAGCAGGACCTTATGAATCCAGAGGAGTCCTCTGGAAGCTATCTATTATGGATGACCACTCCAGGGTTCAGACCTTTGCTTTGCACTTGCAAGGGGTTTTCTAGCTTCTAGGCAGCAACACCACCATGACCAGAGGCTGGCCTTCCCTTGTCCGGGAAGAGGAGTTCATTACATCCTAATGGCCACAGCATGGCTGTCAGTGATAGACTATGTTTTACCACAAACTTGTTTAAGCAAAGAAATAGACCATGGCTTGCTGTCTGCAATCTTTTATACCAGTTTTCAAAGTGGGGTGAACTTTCAGGAAGTCATAGAGAAGAGACTTAGCTAGACATATAAATTCACGAATAGACTGTCTTGTCTGTAATTACTGTTTAACACAATAAAGAAGCAGATTTACACCTTAAACTCCTTTAATTTTTTTTCTGTTACGGCTTATACCTTAAACTCATCTTTCTTTTTGACGTGGTTGTCCATTTATATCTCTAACTTTTTTTTTTTTACTACCTCCTATGTCTGTTTACATCCCTAATAAATATTGATTAGGCCAATTTTAGGCAGGTTGCTATATTCTGCGCTGTACATTAAGAGTTTGTGGGTCTAGCTTTAATGCACAGGGGGCATTCCTGTGACCCATGTGATTTAAAGTGCACAGGGAGCAGTGTGATAAGTTGAGTTCAGTTTGGCATCGTTAACAGCTAATGGCTCTCTGTCTGCTGCGAACTAGGTGCAGACTGGGAAGGCATTACCATTGAGTTGGAAGGAGAGGGCGTAAAATATGAATGAACGGAGCTCCCCACTGCAGCCAAGAGCTCAGAACATCTCTTTGTCTTGCCTCGTCTGGCTTTTAGGAAGCTGTTTTTGAAGCTGTGATGTGTTGAGGTCTTCCTCATTTAGGAGTTGATTTTCGTTATGGGTATTCTTGTAGAGTCTGAAGTAAACTTGATCTCTTGTGTGTGTGTGTGTGTGTGTGTGTGTGTGTGTAGGTATGAAACAGATCAAATGAAATGGGTATGTATTAAGCTGCATAACGTTGCATCATTAAAAGCCATGTGAGGAACGGTCACACAGCCCTTTGGTCAGATGTGTCTGGGGTCAGGAATGAGAAAGTAAACACAGGAAGAAGGTCCTAAAGAGCTTCCTATTTGCGTAAATATCAAGAAGGCAACGTACTTTGTTACTAGTCCAGGTCAGATATTAATTTATTCTCTGGCTAGCTGCTTAAACTATAGCTTTTCTCTTCTGCTCAAACGAATCATGCCAAGGGGCTTAACAAACCAGAGTACGATTCAAGGGGACTAAACGGGATAGTAGTTTAAAAAAAAAACAACTGAATTGGTGCTAAAGAAAATCTTGATAATTTTATCTGACTTTCTTCTGGTCCCTACTTTTAGTAATCTCTTACTTTTTTTTCTCTTGTAATATAGGCTAACTTGATAATTTCTTAACTTCTTCAGTCCTCCTATTCAAATAAAACAAAGTAGAAACAATCACTCTTTAGGCAAAGTGCTTTAAATTAATAGACATAAGCAACCTATGACAAACAGTCTTATTTGTTTTACCTGCCAGTTATTGCTCCATCTGCAGATGTAACATTTTAAAATCTCGACTAGTTGACAAGTAGTTTCACTGTATGTATCATCATATCTGACAACTCAGCCCAGCAAGCAGCTTTGCTTTAAGGATGTTAAACTATACTGTAGCTGCTTCACTACAATGGAGTTTATTGTCATTCAGTGTCAGCCAGTCGAGGGAGGGAGACCCACAGGTTTGTAGCCCAAACACTTCGTCATTTCGGATGTGCCTGCAACAACTTTGGGCAAATGACATTATGTGTTCTTCTGTTTTTAGGTCTTTGGTATAAAGGTTTTCATGTTTGTAAATCCTGATTCGGCCATGCAAAAGCAATAACATGTCTAACTCACCGTAAAACTTCAGTTTGAAGCCTATACCTCATTAGATGCCTGTCCCTTTTGCTGGCCTGGTGTAGCCACACGTTTTGACAAATAGACGCCTGGTCTGTTTTTTATAGAAGTTCTTTGGATGTATGAAACCTCTTAAAGGCCATCGTTTATCTGCAAATTATATTCATACTGGGTGAAATAAACAAATCAATAGTAGCCTGTTTCCCATCTTTTGATGAGCAAGAGATTTCTGTAAACCGCATTAAAGGCTTGTCCATATAGACGTCTGTCACAAATAAAGGCGGGTGAGTCCAGTGATTGAAGCAATTAAAAGCCTGGGCTATACCGTATTTACATTTTGTTCCTCTTTTAAGTGACAATACAGAATTTGAAATTACGCCTGTTTAACTATTTATCTGCTCCTCTTGTACTAAAATTAAAAATTAAATTGAATTAAATTGAGAGCATTTGTTAGTACCTATGCAAAAACAGGCCAATGACAGCCTAAAAAATTAACTGATGGCTCAGGACTCTGTACTTGTGCTGATCTGTTAAGCCTTTTAAAATATTTTTTAATAACCTCAAGTCTGTTGCCATGTATTGGCTGAGTAAGTGAAGTGGCAGAATATGCGAAGGAGAGTACAAGCTTTCTCCAGAGAGTACAAGCTTTTGGCACAAAACAATAATTTCTTTACACTTCAGCAGTGTTTTGTATTAGTGTTGAAATAAGACATAAGGGTGGGTTCTCATATTCTGCGTCAACTGAGTCTGATTGTCTTTAGAAATGTATCGCATGGCCTAAATCTCTGTTTTTATTTGAGGTTTATTTTAGAGAGCGTAACGATTGTTTCGAATAGAAATTTCAGATTTAGTATCTGTATTTTGAGCATCCCAGAGGTACTAATCAATGGGAAAATAGGCAGGGGGGGAGAGAGAGCGATGTAAATGGGGGTTGCAAAGAGAGTGAGTGTGTATTATAAATAACCCAAATCAATAATAAACGACACAGTATCTCACATATTTGGA
Source organism: Lepomis gibbosus (assembly GCA_029875015.1). Lineage (NCBI taxonomy): Eukaryota > Metazoa > Chordata > Actinopteri > Centrarchiformes > Centrarchidae > Lepomis > Lepomis gibbosus. Next base: position 3,139 of record JAPMOB010246977.1, on the reverse strand, counting down.
GTCGGGTCTGGGGTTCTCAGGGGAGATGGTTGGAAAAAAAGCAACCCTCCTCCCACCAGCCCCTGTCACTGTGGAGGGGGGAGGGAAGAAGAAGAAGAAGGTTCAAAAATAAGAGTTGCTATCTTTTTTTCCCTCTCCAGAGCATAAACCAGCTTGTGGTTATGGTTTGCATGCGCGTATGTGTGTGTTTTTGTGTCTGTGTCTTTGTGTATGTGTGCACATGTGTGTACATTATGAGGCGGACGCCATCCATTACTTATTCATCAGTCCTGTCTGCCTGGCTGCCACGCTGTGTATTTCAGCATGCCTTGCAATCATTATGCCACATGCATTATTTAACACACACACGCACACTGACTCTGATGCAGATAGCTACACGAGCTATTTATCTCTGGATATGCTCACTTATCGCCTTGTCTGGTTGTCTCACGGGCTATTGCAAATAACTGTGCGAGCCCTCTTCCACATAGTCAATGCCTTATCTTTTTTTTTCAGGTTTCTTTCATTCATACATGTTGTTTTCAGATAATGTGCATACATGCCCTACTCAGTAATCCCAGCACATGGTTCTGTATATACGTCATTTAGTATATAAATAAAAATCATGCTCTGACTTGTTCGCTGGTTGTCATGTTGTGAACATCGACAGGTGATAAAATATATTCCTCACAGCTCTGTCAATGTGTGTATTCGTGTTTTGATTTGTCGAGGACCACAAACTCAAAACAAGAACTGCCTGAGATGTAGAAAGAGAAGTTAGACCCTCTATGGCTCGTTCACTCTAGGAAAGCAGACCAGCCCCTGATGGGCTGTTCTGGCCTGAAGAATTCCACAGCTAACTTACGGCTTGAGGTTCATCTGACAAAGAAACATACATACAACAAGTTCAGATTATGTCAGTACAATTTCACTTTTCAGTATCAACACATGAACATTTTGGCAACGGGTTATGTGCATATAGATCTGGATGCTAGTCCCGACAGCACAAAAATAAACAGTAGCAACTAATGAACATTTTTTAAACCACAACACAACATTAAAAAAACATTGTCAGATGCTTGACATTCTCTGTGTCACTATTTCATTTGTTGTGAAATCAAATGTGCAGTACACTGAATCACATTCATGCATTGCGCCACCCAATATACATTAACTTGGAATATTTTGTGCAGTTCATCTAAAGAGCCTGCCATGCTTAGTAATGCACGTACAGTCTTCAACAAGTTTAGCAGATTATTCCCCCCTTCTTTTTTTGTATGCTATGTCATGGCCAAAAAACCTTTTTTAAAAAGCTGTCCACCTAAGTTCTGCTGTTCAGTTTTGTTTGCCAGCCTGCTGGCTTGCCGCCACTGATCTTTGACCATGGTACTCACCATCTAACCTAATGTCCATACATTGATTTTTACCACAAAGTTCATGTGGTGATCTTCTACTCAGTTTCACAGTCCGGTCACTGCCCTCCCCCGATGGGGATTCTCCTTCTTAAAAAGGTGTTTGTGTACGTGTGTGTGCCATTGTCGTTTGGCCTCAGTAGCATTCGCTGTTATCACTGTCATGGCTGCATGAAGCTTAGCTAAGCCTTTGACGTCAGCACCATACAACAAGCTGATAACGTGGACCTTTATCACAGCCAGGTGTGTGGGTGTGTTGTCTGATCAAACAAAACTTGGCTTCCTGGATTCTATGCTGAACTTCAAAAATAGCTCCTGCAAACACATACAGATGCAGACCACCCTGCACGCACACATTCACGCACAAACACACACAAGTTAGATGAGATTTGTGTGAAACAAAAATCACAGCATTACATGCACTTGGAGATGTAATTATTGTTTCTGATTTTTTTAACATCACATGAACAAGCAACCCATTTACCTTTTATTGTGGTAAGGAACTAAGAGAAAAATGGGTACATTGCTATGTTTTTGAGATCACCATATATCTTATCCATGTGATTAGTTGATCGGGATTTTATACGCGCTCATTAGATAAAAGTAGGGTAAGTGAAAGCATCCCAGAGGAAGGAATGGGTTCCATGGGAAGTGAATGACACCGTGCCTCATATTGTCTGACTTGAGCTGAATCCACGCTCACCGGCCACTTTATTAGGTAGACCTTGCTAGTACAGAACTGCCTTCACAACTTTCAACAAGGTGTTGGAAACATTCCTCAGAGACTTTGGTCCGAATTGACATGATAGCATCATGCAGTTGCTGCAGATTTGTTGGTTGCACATGGGCTCGGCGTTGGCACCCCACCTCACGGATATCATTGATGCTCAGGAGATAGGTACCAATGATCTTCTGTGCAGTTGTTTCTCAGCTTAACTGCAAGATTATGAATTTCATCCAATATCACCCAATATGAAGTTGCATCGTTGTTTGAAATCCAGCCAATGATGGTGGTGTCGTCTGCAAACTTTGCTGAGTGTACAGCGTGAACAGATGGATACACTGCGGTCATAAAGGGATGGACATGGTCAGCTACAATACTCATGTACGCTGTTGCATTTAAACGATGTTCACTTGGGACTAAGAGGCCCAAAGTGTGCCAAGAAAATATCCTACACACCATTACGCCACCTCCAGCCTGAACTGTTGATACAAGGCAGGATGGATCCATGCTTTCATGTTGTTTACGCCAAATTCTGAGCCTACCATCTGAATGTCGCACTGAAATTGAGACTCATCAGACCAGGCAACGTTTTTCTATCTTGTATTTCTCCAGTTTTGGTGAGCCTGTGTGAATTGCAGCCTCAGTTTCCTGTTCTTAGCTGACAGGAGTGGCGTTCGGTGTGGTCTTCTGCTGCTGTAGCCTGCCTGCTTCAAGGTTCGACATGTTGTGCGTTCAGAGATGGTATTCTGCATACCTTGGTTGTAACAAGTGGTTATTAGAGTTACTGTTGCCTTTCTGTCATCTCGAACCAGTCTGCCCATTCTCCTCTGACATCAACAAGGCATTTTTGGCCACACAACTGCTGCTCTGAGTACTTTCTCTTTTTTGTCACATTCTCTGTAAACCCTGGAGATGGTTGGGCGTGCAAATCCCAGTAAATCAGCAGTTTCTGAATCACTCAGACCAGCCCGTCTGACACCAGCAACCATGCTACGTTCAAAGTCCCTTAAATCCCCTTTTCTCT
>JAPMOB010246976.1:0-26243 GCA_029875015.1 Lepomis gibbosus | reverse complement strand
GAAGAAGTCCTAATACTGCCTTATAAATAAAAAGATGCCAATGCATCCAACGCCGAATGGAGAGGGGGAACCACCCGACCTGTTGTCATCCTTGTGTAACAGATATGTTCACCAATCACAGGCGCCATGCACTTCCTGTTACGGTCCTACTCACCATTCAGAGCCGGCACAGAGTATGTACATTTTACAGCAACAAACAAAACTTGAGGAAAACGTGGGATAATGGTGCCAGACGAACCAACACAGGGAGTGGCTGTACCACAGTTTTGTCCGACGTCAACTCAAACTGAAATGTTTCAGCAGCAGTGCGTTTAACCTACACGATGTTAAAGTGTTGCTAATTTGTCTTTTTTTTTTGAGCTTCAACTACGGATGTCCCGATCAGGTTTTTTTGCCCTCAAGTCCGAGTCCGAGTCATTTGATTTTGAGTATCTACCGATACCGAGTCCGATCCGATACTTCTATAATACTTTAAAAAAGAATAAAGAAGAGCGAAAAAACAGATCCAGGATGTTCCTTATTTTTTATTTAATTCACCTTATTTTAACATTCAACAACTCTGTTAACAAACAGAGCACTTCTGTGAGGTAGCTTGAAAGATCAAGTAATAAATAACATAAATTCTTCACTTTTGGACTTTAGTGCAAGATTAAATATAAAAAAAGTCTAAGAAAAACAAATAGCACCTCAAAATACCCGGCAAGCATGTAAACAAATACAAAAATAAAAGTGCCCCAGTGTTTGCAAAGCACATCTATATATACATATATATACACATTTAAATCCGAGTCCTTATCGGGAGGTAATGTCCGATTCCGATCGAGTCTTAAACAACGTGATCGGATCTGGACATCCCTAGCTTCAACTGCGGATTACATATCCACATGTAGCATTTCAGAATAAGAGCGTTTTGAATGTTTATGGTTCGTTCTTCCATTATTTCGATTAAAACCAAGTCGGAAAAAACAAGTCTTTTTTGTCAATTTTTTGTTTTTTAACAGATAAATAGAAAACAAAAAAACTGTGGTTTGTTTTCTATTTTCCATTAAAGAAAAGTTACAAAAATGTTTGTGTATGTATTCTGTCAACTACAAATAATATTACAAATACTATTATGCCTGTTATTCTTATGCATATATTATAGATCTTATTATGTTCATGGTCATGTTTCGGCAGAGTTGAAACAAACAGACGTGATCCCAAATGATCCCTACACGTAACAATATGTATATAGCTGCTACACATGCATTAATTATCGTATCAAAGAAACAACCAACAAGAGGGTTTGGAGGGGAGCTTGAATCTCTCTGGATCTGACGTAGAAGGCTATCCTGTATTTGGTTGATAGTGGGTTGTTAGAGTTTACTTCTCTTTCCAAGAAACTTTACTCATTTCTGTTAATAGAAATATGGTCTAATCAAGATCAATAAGAAGAAAGAAGGGGGTCTTTAAATACCACAAAATTACTCGAGGGTGAAGAGAAGAAATGATGCAAACAAGAGGCCGGAACGAGGGAAAGGGACATACAGAGGGTAGCAGATGGGAGAAGAGAAAGGACATCTGTCCCTCCATACTCCGACTCTTCTTTCCTTCCCTTTCCTCCTCTTGATGGTGATGGAAGCGTTTTTCGACACTTCTTCTGTGCTATCTTTTTGTGGTTTGACCGGCGTATCTGTGTTAGGAGGATTGCCGAGAGGTGACTACAAGACTTGGGGAACAAAGAAGAAAGGAAGAAATTGAGAGACAGAGGCTTATGTGGAAGAAGACAAAAGAAAGGAAGGTAGTGAATATGTGTGTGAATGAGTGTGTGTGTGTGTGTGACAGAGAGAAAGGGAGTAAAGCGTCTTCATTGAGAGTCAGGTATCAGCTGCATAACCTCTTCAGTGACAAAGGGGGCCTCATCAGCAACGCACACAAAAGAGTGTGACTGACACAGTGAAAGGGAATGAAAGAGGGATGGGGTTTCACAGCTGAGGCAGAAAAAGAAAACATCATATCTAGACCCCTCCCTTTCTCTGTCTGTCTCTTTCTTAGTGTTTGTCGAAACTACAAAGGGAGAAACACCTGAGCCCCTTCTTTGAGCAGCACTATGTCATAGAAGGAATGTGCCGCTTGTGTGCGGTTGTGTGTGCGTGTGCGCACCGGTGTTTGTGCGTTTCTATTTGGGTGTTTGGATGAGAGGGAAACAGCCACAGCCAGCATACCTCACTTGCCTACCTACCTGAGAGTCTTTGAACGCTCCCCAGCTGTATGGTGGCCCATTCAGTGATCAGTGGCTTGCATGAAGTGTTTGATCACACAGTCTGAGTGGGTATCTGATGAAACCTCGTTAGCCAGGGAGTGACTGAAGTGTTGGCTTGCTGATGTTTTGGACTGATATTGGTGTTTTGCTTAAAATTTGAAACAGGGCAGCCACTAATGCCTGGTGCACATTAGAGGCATTTCAAATCTTAACTGATTTTAAAAACGTGGGACACCACAGCCCTAACGACAGATTTACTATAACTGCTAGAATTATATGGTAGTAAGGGTATAAAGGTGTAGGAGTACATAAGTTTTACTTCTTCCTACTACTTTTTGCACATGTAAATAGAGGCTTTTATGTACTGGAACATATGGAGTTTTACTTTGTTGTTCATTTGTTTTTTACCACTATTTTTTGTTTCATTGATTATTTTTTAAATTTTATTTACATGTTCAAAATAAAGATATCAAATCAAAAACTGATTTTTTTCCTATTTTAGACCTAAGAACTAAATGCTCAATAGCCCATTGCCTTTCGCACTAGAGGAAAAAAATTGGAATTGTAAATATCCTGTCTGTAGCATTAAAATTATGTCTGTGAAGCCCCCACACTGCAGGATCCTTTGTGCAGATAATCTGTTCAGACCAGTCTTGGACTCTAGTGTGGGGCCAGGATAACATGCAACAACAGCCTCTAATTGGGTTGGATTACATACTTCTTAAATAGTAATTATACTACCTTTGAAGGCTTGTTATTTATCTACCCATCTTGTTTTTGTATATGAAGTACGCTTCTAGTGAGTAGCATAAACGGAACTACAACTTAATGTCGTTATTCAACCCTACATCATAAAATGATAAATAAATGTACCATGTACCTTTTTTATAACATGAATCACCCAGGATGAGTCCTGTGTGCAGCTAGTAGCCATTGTTGTTATTCATACACTATGACACATAAGTAAGGCTTAATGACTGAGGTAAACATCTACTGTATTTGTGGCCTGTAAATTCCCTGACTTCTGAAATGATTGGACAAGACGATCAATCGATAAGTTGATTGATAGAAAATTAACTGGGAACACTTTTGTCATTTTAAGTAAAAATGCTAAAAATTCACTAGTTGCGGCTTGTCAACTGTGGATATTATTTGTTTTTATTGCAGAATATTACAAAGATGATTTTTTGCTCCAAGCTTGTATTGTTGTCTACATACTAATGAAGTATCTAGGCCTATCTGAAAATGATGCGATGTGATCAGCTAGATTGTTGATTTTTTTTTGAACAGCAAAAAGAAAATCATTCAGTGATTTAGTTTCTTTGGCCAAGTTTAAATTGTACAGAAACAACCATACAGAAAGCATATTTATCAGAACAATTTTTTAGTTTGGCCAACTCCCCGAATCAACTTGAATTAGTTACAGCTGACTAAATCACCGGTTGCTGACTAAACATTTTACAGCTTGGTACATGGTAACTTGAAAGCTTTATTTAAAATCACATCTCTTGTGACCTGAACATTTTACTCTTTGAAAGCCCTAAATTCTTGGCCATATATACTGTATTTGTGAGGTGATGTTGTACATGATATATGCAGAACATCTTGGCAATTTGAGTTTGACAGAAAGTCTTGGCTGTTTCCATATTTTTATATTGTTTACGCATGCAAAAGTTGTAATGTTGCATTTTCATCAGGGCCCTGAAGACATCATAACAATAATTTGTTAGGAATGCTCCAGAGTAAACTTGGCTAAGGGTGAAAGAAAAAGACTCATGAAATGTGACAAAACATACACACACTTGTATTGGCCTAGTCGGCAAGTGTAATGCAAAATCAAATACAGAGCGGCACAGACCATGTTTGTTTTTCTTTCTTATTTAATGAAGCATGGTACAATAGATAAACAAATATGAGTTTGCACTGTATCAGATAAAGAAAGGTCTTTTTACACACCATGTGTCAAAAACAGGAAATTATTAATATTATATTAATAATAATAAAATATTATTTAATATTAATCAAGGCTATACTCTGTTTAGCTTCACTAATTTCACTGCCTTGCACTGTGCATGCATCACTGATTACTGATACACTTAAATTGAAAAGAGTTGTTAAAGGTATTAATTACATATGTGTTTTTCCTGCTATGGTCCCTCAAGCCCTATAATGAGCTTGGGGAAGTGTCTTACTGTGATGATATTGATGGTGGCAGTGGTGGAACCTTGAACCTCCTGTGAAACCCACATCATCATCACTCTAGCCACATCACTAAGTTCTTTTTAAAGCAAAGAAAAGTATGCGTGAGGGATGGACAATAGATATTCCGTGACACAGAAGAAGAGTGAAAAGATGGACCAGAGACGGTGCAGGATTGTCTTGTCCTTGCTTGAAGTTGTGGAACACACAAAGAGCAGTCTTGCCACCTTTGTTCTTTCTGATCAGATTCATACCCACACATACTGTACATATTTATTTGGTAGGTAAAATACTCAACATGGAGAAGAAAATCGAGTAAACGAAACATTAGTCAGTACATTGGTAAGTGCTTTAATTTATCTTTTTTTTGTTTAAATTATATCCATGTCTCACATACTTTTATCAGCAAAAATATAATTACCATCTGGGATTTATTGTATTAAGTGAGATTATTAGAAAGTGCTGACAGCAAATATGCCACTATGAGCTCTGCCCCATACAGATTGAGGAGATTTTATTTTGGCATTATGTCTCTGTTTTGTCTCTGCATGGGAAGTTTTTTTTACAGCCAGCAAACACAAAATGCAAAGGGAGGTTAAATGTAACCTTTTAGTGGAAACCATGAAGACACAGAGCATGTAGATGAATGCTGTTTGGGGGGGGGGAGAAGCATAGACAGCAGCAGCAACAGCAACAAAGATTTAGGTGAGGTTTTGACAGCTGTACTTATCAGCTAATCCACAGAACAGTGCTTCAAGTGAGTTTGCAGACTTTTTATGTGACATTTCCCGCCATTAATTATCACACTACATAGTGGTAACAGACAAGGGCTCTTTTAGTCAGTAAATAAATACATACATTTTCTATGACAGTTTAGATTGACTGCAAACAGACAGTAATAATAGAGAGCAATCAATGGCCTGCCAACTGCAGACGTGAATAATATATGACAGACTTAACACAATGAATGGATTACAGGCAGAGAAAAATAACAGCAGTTACAGACAAGAAACAAATTTTAAATCAATCACTCAAATGTTTTTTAAAATGTGCATAGCAGCACGTTGTGCTGGATCATTGTTGCCCAATCCCAAAACAGTTTTAAAGCTGTTTTTTTATTTTGTTTTGGGTTTTTTTTTGTTTATTATTTTTTTTTACAATTTCTGATCCTATACATTATCAAATTTCAAAGGGAAAGACAATCTCTGAAGCTCACTTTGTTGTGATGATTTTCCTTTGACTCAGTATAGCTGTCTTTCATATATTCATCTTCATCACTTCTGTGTCAATGCCAAATGATGTTTGAAAGTATTACAAAGACTTACAGGTTGTTCAAGCCGAAGACACCACTGCCTCAGCACCCTGGTGCTTTAATGCAGTGCTCTCACTGAAATGAACGAGTGGGCTTCTTTTTTTTCATGCAGTGCCAATGTTGTTCAGAGTCAGTGAGCATGCTAACATGCTGATGTTTCACATGTATATTGTTTACCATGTTCACCATCTTAGTGAGCATGCTAAAATTTGCTAGCGGAGGCTAAATTAAATTGTTGACTTGATGATGCCAGTATCTTAAAAGTGGGGTCACCAAAGTTAATATAGTGTAACTTCATGGCAGTCCATACAGTATTTGTAAAGACTTTTTGCTAAAAAACATATCAAACCAAGTTACTGGGGCTGGGGATGTCACAATACCAGAAATTTAGTAGTCATTACCAATACCTGTAAAATTCTACGCTTCTTGATACCAAATTCGATACCATGTTAAAAACAACAGCAAAATAATAAATCAACACAGTGGTGCCAGCTCTCTCAAACGAAAATAATGGTAAAACAAAGTACTTCTATATGACTCGTCAAGGCGGACCTGTCGCTGCTGCTGCACTTGTCGCCATCTTCTGTGTGTTGGATCCCCATTATGTACTGTACCTACGGTACCTGGAAAAAAAGTACCAACATGTTTTCAAAATTTTGGTATCGACTTGGTACCAAAGTATTGGCTCTCATTACATACCTACTGGTGGCACTACAGGAAATGTAAGATCATCAAAAAGACTAGGTTTCATCTTCTGGGGAACATGTCTGTATTAAATTTCATGGTAATCCAACCAATAGTTGTTGAGATTGTTCAATCTGGAACAAAGTGGTCACCAACATTATAATTCAGACCACCATGCCTCTAGCATGGCTGAAAACTCTGTATAAACCACTGAACACACACTAACATTGCTAAAGCTAATAAAATGATTTTGTCTAGGGGTTTTACTGTAACACTGGTGATGATGGGTGGGACAAGTTACTTAACTAAATTAGGTCAGTTTAATGTACTGGTTCTGATATTCAAAATAATGCATGATGATGACTAAGAGAAAGGAAGGCTCAACGACACACACACCAGCATACAGAAATAAACAGAGAGGGAGAAAAAGTGGAAAAGTAGAAGAAGGGGAACCCCTCATTAGCGTTACAGTTCGATGAGTCACCCCCTGGGATGGTAATAAAACTTAATTTAGAGACTTTTTTGTGAAACACTGATGTTTGTGCAGCCAGGCCACACACTGCAGCAGCGCAGCTCAGTCTGCCAAGAGAACACACCAGAATAGGAAATATGAAAAAGAGGCCCTGACCTGCCTGTGTGTGTTCGTGAAGTCAGTTTGAAAGTGCGTGTGGGTTTATAGTTGTGTAGTTGCTCCAGGGGTGTGTGACCTCTGACTCATAGCAATTGTATGTCGCTTTGGATAAAAGCGTCACCTAACTGAATAAATGTAATGAACAAGATATTTGTCATTCCTCATGCATAACTTATCCCGTAGTTGTTGCCTACTTAAGATCCTGACTTTATACTCTTCAGATTACTTTTTTTTATATGGGTCTGTTTAATTGCAAGTATAACTTTTTGTGCAGTCCAGTAGGTTCAAAGAAAAAATATAATGTGTGTTCATTTGTAAGGGCTCTGGTTAAAAGGCTTATTTTGGTTAGTGTGATTGTGGACAAAGAACACCACACTAAGGGGGCAGGGACAAATTGAAGACAAAGCAGTGTTGTTAGTTTAATACCTTTATTTTACCCCTCAAACACACAAAAAATGGGTTCTGTTAAGATTCTTTCAGATCCGGATCACATTTGGTGTGTCCGTGTACAGGATTCATATACATATATCGTTTGGTCCACCACACTGGTCTGAAAAACTCAGCTGTTGCATGGATTGCCATCCAATTTTGTACAGAAGTTCATAACACTGTATCGTCACTTTGAGCATGTTAGGATGTAGGCACCGGCTTTAGACTTGTTGTCATGATGCTTAATACATTTACAGTATTACAGTATTCAGTATCAGTCCCAGCTTGTTATTGTTGCATGCAAAAAAATATCTTGTCTGATTCTTCGTCTGCATTATGTTATTCTTTCGCCAAATCCTCTGCCACTATGGAAGAGACCATCTGCTTCATGTTCCTGAACGGCCACTAGATGTGCATATGGAGAGGTTTTAATGTAGATGGAGATCAACTCTAAAACGCAGCTGACAATGCTGGTGTGGATGGAGATCGTATTCATTTTAATTCTCAGTTTGTAAACTAAAACTGAGTAGTGTGGATAGGGCCTAAAAGTACACTTGCACAAAGTCAAGGATTTTGTAGGCAGATTGTGTACTAGGGATGCACCGAATGTTTGGCCATTCGCTGACAGGCAGGTCTTTCCAAAGACAAGTGTTGCAGTATGAGAGTTCTACCTGAAGAGAGGCTATGTAGTCTTCATGTTGCGCAATACGAGAACCTCATACAACATTATTTATCAAACTGGGTTGGACTTGATGAATTTAGCACGAGGAGGATACACATGTGACAACTTCTGGTTTTCAAAATAAATTGTCTATACAGGATGGAAATAAGATTAATTGGATTATATTCACAGAAAGTATAAAAACACATTACATGTGCCCATTAAAAGTAAATGGACACATGTAATTTACTTTACTGGACCCTCTCGGGCCTCGGATCCACCTACCATAGTCTCTCCAAATCCTGTGGGAAACACTGAAAAAGGTACATTTTGACTATTTAATTTATGCAATGGTTAAAAAAAGGCAAAAATGTGAATGTACTTGTTAGGTATTTGGTATTCTGCAAATTATTTCATTATATTCGGCTTTGGCCAAGAATTTCCATTTCAGTGCATCTCTATCGTGTATGATGAAACAATTAATACCAAATAGGTGCTAATGATCACCAATATAATATATAGGCAGGGCAATGTTGAGACATTTAGATGCAGTGGTTGGTCGAAGAAACCTACTACAGCAGATAAAAGACACATCATGCTTACTTACCTTAGACTTAAGGCCAAAAAGCTATAACTCTGACATGCAAACAAGGCCAAGCTTATTAACTATACACGAAAAACCAGAAGTGCATTTCTGCAAACAAAGTTGGGGAATGGTCAGATTTAATGGTCTTGTCAATACTGAGAAGTACAGGCAGATACTTATTCATCATGCTATACCATCAGATAGACATCACCTCATTGAGTCTCTCTGTGATTACATGAAGAGAGAGAAGAACTGCCTAAATCCATGGAAAGACTGCGTAGTTCTCCAAGACCGGCAGAGTTCTTTCAAACAGTATGTGCATGTAGACCTAGAAGAATTTGAAGGCAAGGGAGGTCACACCAAATATTGATTTGATTTACAGTTTTCTTCTGTTTATTCAATCTGCATTTTGTTGATTGATAAATCTATTTTATTTAAAACATTCTTACTTTATAGCATTTTTCCATACTCAAACATCTGCACAGTACTGTACATGCTGAAAAAAACTGACAATGACGCTGGTCTTTTCATGATTTTCCAACCTTTTGGAGTCAATTCTAAGAGATGGAATATTGTTCTAGCACAATGGGTGTGCATTTGAGTTTGATTTTGAGTGTGGTTTGTCTCAGTGCCTGATAAAATGTGCACTAAATCATGGAATTCTCTCCTTTTCTGGTGATAGACTGTAACAAAAGACCACAATCAATTCTTGTTGGTCTAATTCCGGAGACCAGAGCTACAGTGACACTTGTCTTTTCAATATGGCATTTTAGAGGCATGGAAATGAGATTTAGCAAAAATAGCGATCAAATCTTCAAAACCAGATGCAGAAGTGGTCCAACTTGCATTAAGCACAGTCTGAGTGCAAGCCACCCACAATGCACATAGCAAACATACAAACACATGGGAAGTGCCACAAGACAGACAGAAAGCCATATTAAGGCCAACTAGGGATGTACAGTATAGCAATTTAAACTCTTTACTGTCTGACTCCAAAAGTCTGAACACTGGCGATGACTCTAGTAGAGGGTTATGAGTCACTAAATGTCACTATTATGATTTTGAACTGTAGAGTCTAGATATGTAAAAATGAGCAAGTATCCCGAAAAGCTAGAGAGAAAAAGGACGACATAACTGAAGTTTGGAAGTTGTGTAACAAAGCGAAATATGATATTGCACTGTATGTGATCATAGAATTAATGTACTGTACAGTATGAAGACGGACGGAGCCAAACTATGGAGGAGATTGTACAAACTCCAAGCATTGTGTTAATGTTTCCAAACTTATGTCTTGTTTACAAAATGCATTAGGCATTTGTAACTATTAAGATCATCAACACAGTCTAACTTATAGGCAAGACTGATGTTCATTATTAGCTGCCAGATATTTGTTTCCATCATCTGCTCACATTAGTTCATGATGTTTATTCCAAATTTTCCACACACCTGGAATTTGATGGGGTTTTCCCCTTTTTTGCAGATGTGTGTGTGTGTGTGTGTGTGTCCCTGTAAGGGTACTTCATCTTTGTTTCTGAGCAGAATTGGCCGGGTGTTTTGAAACGTTATCCCTCACACCCTGGCCTGCACATGCATTGCTATACATGCCAGCTCATCATCGGAAGAACGAGTGTGTTTACTGTGTGTAGGTGTGTAGGTGGGTGCACGCTGATGTGTGGGTGTTCCTTGATTACCCTGCATGTAGTCTATGGAGGTATTAGGTAACTACCAGTCCAGCGTGGACTGAAAGATTTCCCAGGAAGGTGCATCATCATCCTCATCATCATCATCAAAACTGAACTAATGACTTCATGATGACAGTAATATAAAATACTGACTTTTTACTTTTTGTCTTCATCTTCTTCATATTTCTGCCTTCTTTACTGGATGTAATAAAAATGAGCAAGGAGCACTTGATCTATCTTTCCTTGAAGCCCTTGTTAATATATCATGTGGCAAAGTCTAGAATGTCATACAGGAAAATAAACACAAGCAGTCAGGAAATCAGACCGATTGTAAACAAGCCAACAGTTAATTTATTAACTTATAATCCATTATTGCAAGAACAAACTGTGTGTGCCCCTAACTACACAAGTAGGTCAGCACAGTACGTCAAATTTAAACCAGGACTTGTAAACTCTGATGGATGTTTACAGAGGACTGTGTATGCAATAATTTAAAGATTTGCCTTTGTTTCCCCTTCCACATAAGTTTGGCTGTCCTGGGGGTTTGTTTAAAAGCGAAGATCACATGAGCACTTTTGTTTTTTGCTCTGTCAAACTTCTTCTTTTTTCCTTTTCTTGTCACTGTATCTCCAGATCTCTTGGTGAACACTGTGTTATTCTTGCCGATTAGTTGACCGCCAAAACTGTGTACATAATCTAATGAAGGAGAGTTTCAATTGTAATCCACCCCTATGCTGCTCTGAAATCTTTATGTTGTGATCCAGAAAAGCATTTTCAGGTTCAAAATCCTATTTAGGGATTTTAAAACAGTTTAACATGGATACATTTTTAAATAACACCATATTTTTTCATACTGTCTATTTTCACTCTTTGCTGAAGGCTTCTTTTAGCTATGAAGTGATACATCTTGTCCCTAAATGATCTTTGTTGGTCGTTGCGCTTGCGCAGTTCAATCAGAAGCAAAGAAGGGCGGGTCAGCGAAAAGCAGGTAAACAGCTTTGATTCAGCTGTAGGCTACATGTTGCCGACCAGCTGGGCAACATTAACTGGAGCAAGAGTTTCAGAGTGGTGCGTTATAAATCTGTAACAAAAGTATCTTTCATCCATAAAGTTTTAACTGAGCTCCGTCTCTGCTTCACAGGAACAACTTTATCTCCATTGACTGCCTGGAGGGTAGCAAGTGTTTGGAAGTGAGAGGAGATGTGTGCTGCAGCTCAGTGTTTTTCCACTGGTGTTTTTGAGGGCGTGTCAGAGTAACCACTTGGCAAGCCTTAAATGAGGGGCATTTAGCTTTCATCCCTGTGACATCACATGGGTGAAAGGGACTACTTTCACCCATGGACTACAAAGGAACTGTTTTCAAGCAGTTCAGAGCAAACTTTTCTGTGGGAGATGGGAACTCCCTTTGGGCTGGAATTGGGGCTTTTTCACTTTCAAACCTATTACACGCACAAAAAGGTGTATAACTCAATAAAGGAGAGGGAAAAAGCCAAAAAGCATAATACCACCTCTTTAGCAAGAATGACAGAATGAATTGTTTCAAAGAAAACAAGTTAAAGCAAGTTAAAACAAGTGTTTTACTAACATCAGACTGTATGTCTGTGTTTTTGTGCGTGCATGTACAGTATGTGTGTGTGAATGCATACGTGAGTGTGTCCATCTGTGTGCATTTCCCTGAACAATCGTACACAGTCCCAAGTCTAAAACAAATACAGCGGGAGGTCACGGTTAAAGATGGGCCAAGAGAGACACCACAAAGAGAGGGAGAGAGAGAGAAATGTCAAATAAACCCGCTGCCTCCAACATCTTGTTTATCTATCAGAGTTTACGGGTGACTCACTCTGAATATATTTTTTGTTTCTTGTATATGTATGTGTGCGTAAGCACAAGTTCACCTTTGCTTGCATGACACGTGTACATTTGTATACGTACATTTACAATTTTCGTGTATTTTTGCGCCTTTTGTCTATATTGACTGTGGGTGTCCCCAAATGGAAGTGTTGCACAAATGTGTGTAGAAGTGCAACATGTTTGTGGTTAACCTGGGTTGGCCTATCTGCCACTGCTCGTATATATTTCAAAGTGTATGTTTAGTTTTCTTGCTTCAGCTACTGCTGCTGCCTGACTTGTGTGTTACTGATGCTTTTATTTGTTTATTTCATTTATTTGATTAGACTTTTCTGTCATTTAAATTTGCATATTGGTTGAATCGGACTTTATATGTTTAGATACTGTATTATTATGAAGTTGCATACTATGAACTAACATTTATAAATTATATAAACTGAGCTGAAAAAAACTTGCTATTCAAGATAAACTTAGTCTACAAAAGTGATTTCCCCTTAAAATGAAGCAATGACGGTTTGCTTCTTGTTGTTGCAGTCTGCCTACATCTATTAGTTCAATCAAAGAGTTATATTTCCTTCTCTTGACTTATTTGAATACTTTGTAAATGATCCAGTAAGTTTCTTGATAGTCGTCTTGTGACTGCTCAGATTTGTCTTGCAACTACTTTGGGGCCACTAGTTGGGAATCTCTTTGATACAACACAAACATGAAAGTTGAAAGATAGGATTAAATTAATATATTCTTCTTATTATTATTATTATTGTTATTATTTAGATTTCTGTAGGACTGCTCTTTTAAGACAATATACTGTATATACAGTATGCTGATTTCTCTAGTTCCAGATATTTATGTGGTCGTGTCAGTCCAAATCGATGACATGAAAAATGTATTGCTGCAAGTTAAACAGTTTTTGCCTTTCAGTTTTACAGATTTCATAACGATGATGATGACAATGAGGAAAATGTCAAACTGTGGCTTTATGATTATTGTTTTTGCAGAGCTTTTTATGTTCATATGTTGAAATACATCTAAGCTCAGGCACTGATATTCATGCACACACAGGTGTGCATCACTTTTCTGCTCCTTTCCAGCTTGATCTCTTCCGTCTTTAATTTACATTATAAAACCTGTTCTCAAAGGTCAAATGCTTCAGTGTACCAAACATGTTTCGGGACACTTTGGTCCCATTACTCATGTGTGGTACAGAGTTACTTTGGGGTGATTGTGTTAACAAAGGGTGAATCATCCCATCCCTGGCTGGATGTCTCCCCACCGGGGACTATTGTAAATATTTGAGGGGAACTGTTGATATGATGATAACACTGACTAATGGATATACAAGCCTGGAACAGCACTGTGGGAGTGATGAAGAAAAGGATGGGTGGGAGAGATATTGGAAGGGCGATGGAGAGAGAAGGGGAAGGATGGAAATGTGGTAAAGGATAAAGAGTAGTCTGGAGAAGTAGAGAGGGGAGTGGGAAATATGGAAGGGAGAGGAGTTACATAACCGAGGAGAAAGTTGCGGAAAATCAGATTGTGTGATGGAAAAAGAGGTGACAAGGTTAATGTAGGTGGGAAAAACAAAGATGGAAAGAAAACTGTAGAGGTGCTAATTGTAAATCAAACAACCAAATTAATATAGCTTAATAAAAATGGCCAAAAAACAAAACAAAAGTATTTTTTTCTTTTTCAGTCTTTAGTCTTTTCTGTCTCGCCTTTTGAGTGGGCGCCACAGTTTCATTTTGATAAGTGAAAGGGAAGAAGCAAAAGTATAGAAGAAGGTTGAAAGGGGAACACTTTCCATTTTAGTACTGGTGTTTAGTTTGAGATTATATCAATATTGATAAAACTGTCTGTAACAGTGATTTCAGGCAGATTACCTTTTACTATTTTGAGAAGCAAATAACGGAAAAAAGAGGTGGCTGCTGCTATCTACACAACCCAATACCAAGCCTGATTAAAGTCTGTCTCCAGGACAACAACACAGCGCCATTCATCTTGATTAAAGTATTGGAGATGTAGCTATGTTTACACTTTTAAATGATAATGATTACGATGACTTCTATTAACAAAAGAAAGGTCAGTGCAGAATTGAGCCTTGAGATTAAGTTAAACACAAACAAAGGGGTTTCTACTTTCAAGTTAAGTCTTTTTTTGTGTTTCTTTGCACAATGTTGGTTTCTGCAATGTTTTTCTAGGTACAGCATGTTTAGATGTTAGTGCTAGAGTTAGGTTACAAGGGGATTTCTTCAGAAGCACTGCTGACAGCACGATTATCTATTTCTGCTGCTGTGTACACACACACACACATTCACACACTCCATGGTGGGCCCCACATATCCTAATATAGTACAAGATACTACTACAAGTACTATAAAGGCCTCTGGTGCTGGAGGATGAATTAAACAATTCCTCTTCAGAGAGGGTTCATGGAGTTCAGTGAAACAGCAGGTTCAAGAGGGAACCCCTCTGTTGTCTATCAGCTACAATTAGACAATTATTTCCTTGAGAGAGGGTTATAAACTCAGTTTAACGGCTGGTAAAATGCCCTGTGCCCTTACACTTACTCTTGCTCTTTCAGTTATTTAATGTACTGACAGGTGACTAAAACAATGGATTTCAATTGATGACTAAAAACGTAGTCATCCATTGAAAGCTTCTTTTCCAACAGTAGTCATGTTTCCATCCAAGTATAGCAGATATTTTACCAGAATTTCCAGAAAATTGGCCAAAGAAATTTAATGCTCACTACAGTTATGTTAATATTGGGGTTTGGGCGTGTCAAGATAAACAGTTGGTGGCAGTTTTGCTCCACTCGTGTGCCATTAGACCAGTGAAGAAGAAGAGGGTGCGATGAGATAACATTGTTAAAAGCGATTCAAACGATTGAAAACCATGTGGTACACGTGATGGAAATTGGGGATGCACCAAATGTTCAGCCATCGAAATTAATCGTCCGAAAATAGCCAAAAAAAACCACTTTCAGTGTTTGTCCTAATAAGTCAAAAGACCGAAGAAATGTCGGCAGTGTGGAAGAATTTTAAAGTATCTGAAAAAGATGCAAAAATCACCGTTTGCAGAAACTGTTGTGCTGGATTGTCTCCTAGCACATCCACACCATCTGTGGCTAACTTCTTAAAAAGGGCAATAGTCTGACCTGCTTAGAGTGTTTCTGTCACTTGATCAAGCTAGCCGTACCTAGTCAAGTCTTTATGGTAAATCCACTGAAATGGACCGGAGCAAGCTGACAGGCAGGTTAGCGTCTTTATTCTGTCATTTTCTCTCTTTAGAAAAACAAGTGTTTCAGTATGAGAGTCCTACTTGATGAGTCATAGTCTCTCCAAATACTGTTGGAAACACTGAGTAAAAAGCACCTTTTGACTATTTAATTTGTGCAATGGTAAAAAAAAAAATGGCAATAAAAATGGAAATAATGTGAAGACTTCAGTATTCAAAAAATTTTTTCATTATATTCGGTTTAGCTTCTGCAAAGAATTTTCATTTTGGTGCATCCCCAATGGAAATATAACATTTGTTTGATTCATGTATTAGTTAGCAGCAGTTTCCATCTTTCCAGACAGAAGCTTGAGTGAATTGAAAGTCACAAACATCAATTTTTCCCATTAATTAACAAGATCATGGCGGCCGCCACAATCTAATTTGCTCTGCCATAGTTTCAAAATGAACCAAAAATATTTTTACACATCTCATGATACGACTTCAGACCTCTAACGTTGTGTTTTGTGGGTGCTGCTCCACACTGCTGTAAGCTTGCATGCTGTTCACACAGTATGGAAATTTTACTAATTGGATTATATTCACAGACATGTATAAAACATGGTACATGTGTCCATTCAAAGTAAAAAAAAACAACATTTTTTAAAACTTTTCCCAGTAAAGAATAATGTAACAGATCACTATTTTAAAACTGTTATATTGTTACTAATCCAAGTAACCCTGACCTGAATGCGCGACTGCGCTGCAGCTCTGCGGCACCGGACCTTCTGTTGTTCAAGTCAGCTGTTAGCCAAAAAGCTAAAGGAAGACATGAGACAGCTGTCCGACAGCTGTATTTAACGTTACTGCTATTACTGTGTCACAGTCTAAGATGCAAAGAACACTGTCGTCCGTTGTGAACTTTGTGCGACCAGCAAAAAGTTTTTCACCGCGAACCATTCTACATCTATACTTAATAATTAAAGCATCAGCTAAGTTAAGGCAACACATTTACATGAAACTCAGAAAGAAACTCTGGCCGCTGCTGCCAGTGCTGCTTAGATCGGGAGAGAGTGGCGTTATATCACCCAGTAATAAGTAGAGTAGCTTTTTTAAGTAACTAGTAGGTAATAACTATATTATTTCTGAGTAACTTGCCGAACACTGAGTTGACAATAAGGATCGGATAAATTGGATATGTTTTGATGATTGTTGTAGGCTATGTCTAATGTTTACTTAGACTTTGGTGATAAATCATATAGGCAATATAGGCTACACTTTGCTGTATGAATGGTTGCTTTTTAAGCAGACGGTTTTATCAGGCTGTGGGGGGGTCTCAGCATATTTTCATGCTTTTTTGCCCTTTGCCAATCACATGCCTTCATATAGTGATGTATTTTATGTGTTGCTGTTTTTATTTGTCTTATTTTATTCTGTTGTTTTTTTTTTTTACTGTGAAGCACTTTGTGATCCCTCTTGTCTGTGCAAGGTACTAAATAAATAAAGTTTACTTACTTACTTACCCATGAGAGGGTCCAAGGCCCATCCAACATAGTCTCTTAATATCCAGTGGGAAACACTACGTCATATACGTCATGATTTATTTGCAGTCTGTTTCCATTTCACTTTGCGTGCTTTTTTATCAGCGTACGTTTTTATCAATGTCAGACTCCACACTCATATTTCCAGTTTTCAAGCTGAAGAAATATAACCTGCCATGCACTTGTTGTTTCGTAATCTCTTACTTAGAAATGGCTATTTTAATTAATTGTTATTGTGTTTAGCATATTTAAACGTCACTTCATCATTAAAAACCTTTCTCCAGAGTTTGATGATTTATGCAGCTTCAAGCTCAATACATTCCAGTGGATGTTCACTAAATTGATATCCTAACAAAAACTTAGCTCTTAAGATTTAGGACGACTTGTCCAAGACTGCAAACAGGCACGGTAAGCAGCAAAAGAAGAGTCAGACCTTTTCCCTTAAAAGGAGACAAAAATACTAACAGTCTATGCAAGCATTCTCTTTTTTCCAAGACTAAAGTACGTGACATTTGGAGAATGGTGGCTCTCTGTTCCGCTTCTTTAGATTGCTTATGGTGCTGTTTCTATTCTGGCCTGTTTGTTTTTAATGTCACTGTATATACCGTGACTATATCCAGGCATGAACAAAGCATTTGGCTGCCAAGTCTATATTAAGTTTTACACATGCTTTCTTGTTCATATCAGTTTTCCCTTGCACACTAGACCTACACTTTTTTATACTGTGTAATTGCTTTTTGGTTAAACGAGTAAATATGTCATCCTTTTCATCTTCTCAGTAATGAGATGCAGCATCTGTGTTTCAACAAAATCGGATCAGTGGCCCAGCACCATTTTTGACTATAGTATCACTGTCAGGCCAGTCAGTATGATTTTTGTAAAATAAGATTTCTGTCTTAGTCTATGTTGTCATTTTTGTCAATAAAATAACTAATGGTGCTTCAATTATGACAAATTAAAACTAGAAGGACACTCTGACCTCCACCAAGGCCAATAGTCTAGTCTTCTATACAAATCTGCAAAAGCACAATTACTATATATGTTTGGACATATTTCTAAAATTCTTACAATTACAAAATATGGTTGTGTATAACTGAAGTCTCATCATATCAGCTGTGTGAAAATTCAGAAAAATCACATCCCTGCTACATTTATTCCTACCGTGATGTTTGAGCTGGCTGTAATGTTTTGTTGTGTGTTTAGTTGCTTTAGTTACCATGGGTGTATGTATGCGCAACAAAATCACTTAATTTTGACATATACACCCGTATTACAGTTTCCTGTCCTGCAATGTTAACATAAGTAAAATATTATTTGTGTATTCCCCCCGTGATTCAGATCCGCTCCCACCAATTTATATGCTGACAGAAAAACAAATAAATGGGTATGAAATTATTTAAATTAGATTAATTTTCTGCTCTTACTCAAAAAAAGGAAAAACACACAGCACATTTAATCACATTTAGTGCCAAACTAAGTTCAACACAAGCATTCATTGGGTTGCTGTAACAATGGAAAATCCAATCATTCTCCAATGCTCCAACCATGAAAAGGGCATGTTAAGAATTCAGAATATGAACAATGCCAAGGTTCAGTCACATAACCATCATGGCAAAGGGAAACCACAATCCAAGACAGGGAATCTCAGCAAGCCATGAAGAATGTAGAAAAGTAAGACTGTAAAAAAACAAAGTAGACAAAAAGTCTACAAAAAGAAGGAAAGGAATCTTCAGAGGAGGTCTGGAGCGCACTGCCAAGTTTTACACTTAAAACTCAACACACGTGTTTGTTCAGCAAATTTGTGTTGTTGCATTGAATTACATATTGTTTACCCTAACCCTAACCCAGGGGTCTAACACTGGACACTGCACAACCACCCCCTGTCCAAGAGAAAGTTTGATAGTGCAACATTAAAAAACTTCACACTGTTAATATTCTTTGTCTTATTTCTACTCGGGGGATAATCATGCTCTAAGTTTTGACACTATAGTTCCCATAACATGGAGTCTTTTTTAATTTTTAATCTTTTTTTTAATTTGCAATGGGCATCAGAGATAAGGACAGCCTGACTGAATGTAAAGTTGTGCTGATCATGTCTGTTTGTTAAGATAAGCCTGAGTTATGATTAGAGAAGGAGCGCCATTTCTGATGCAAATTGCAGCAAACAGATGCTAAGGGTTTTAAAGTACCTTAACTGCCTGCATGAGATGTGTGTGTATTACAGCTTAAGCTGCTCTTGCAACTCATCAACCACATTGATAAGCGGGTCAAACTGCACTTCCTGTTGTACGTGTAAACAAACAAAACCTTGAGACACCCAAATACACAATGCTCAAGTCCCAAATAATTCTATTGTCTCATTACAGACATGGAAAAAAATGTGCTTGCGTCTTCACAGTTTCAAATAAACACACACTTTTGGCAAGACATGCAAATCATCAGCTCAAGTTACCGGCAAAGAAAACATTGGCGCATAATTTATTTCACCATAAAATTAAGAATTTTATATGCTTTCTCGATTATCATGCACTAAATTTGATTAAAATGAAAGCAACATTCACGTAGTTCACAGTGATTCAGAGAGAGGCGACAGGAGGGGGTGAAGTGAGTGTGTCACTGGCCAGTTTAATTGAATACAGCGTTTGAGCTGTTGCCCAACTTGTTGTCAGTAAAGCGTACATGTCTTGTTAAGTGTGTGTGTGTATGTGCGTGTGCTCATGCATGTGTAACGCTAAGTGTTCCAGGAATCAAAGTGAAATGAGAGAGAAAAAAAGCTATGAAAAAAAGTATGCCCCGAAGGGCGAGAACCCCCCTGCCCCCTGCACATGTACGCACACACACAACAAAATAACCTGTAGCCCATAGGTGAACCCCAGAAAGTGGAGAGAACAGAGCTGCCAGCTGCCCGTAAAGCCTGACTGAAAAAGTGAATGAAACAGAATGACCCGTGCAGGAAAATGGCAGCCATTTTAACTTTCAGAAATAGACCTGAATCAAGTATTTTATGTTTTATTTTTTTGTGAGATAAAGGATCAACTTGCTTGAAATTGCTGATTTCCTCAGTGCGCTGTTTGACTTTTTGTGGAGATTAGAATAATGGTACACAGAAACAATGGCCAGAGCTTACAGATATAGACTGACAGTTTGTTTGAAACTGTTGTTCCACAATCAAAGGTGGAGGACTGCTTTAGGGTAAAGCTTAAATAAATATACATAAACAGTTAGAGCACAGTAATGCTGGCCCCACACTCAAACATGTTTGATATTTACAACTTGAAATCCTGTAGTGTGAAAGAAAGAGCGACGAAATATTGAGCAGAAACCTACATCCAATGAGAGCTGACCAGGAAGCGTCACAAAATTGTGTATTTGCTATGCTCATTTCGTCTTCTCAGCCATGAGTTCAACCTTCTGACAACAACAGTCTGCCTCCATGTTTGTTTGTTTTTTGACGTCACGTTTGATCCCACAAGTTTCTGTGAAGTCCCTACAATCGCCAGCTGAAATCTCCCAGTGTGGGGTCTTGACTGAATTGTCTGCTGTGTGCGTCCTTGTGATTAATATATTAAAAATCTGTAAAATCTGTCGTTATGTCTGTGGTATCTAACGTTTGTAAAAATCAGTAAGAGTTGAAAATCCTCTAGTGTGCTCCGGCAGTAGCTGTTTCTTTTTGCATAATGAGCAATGATGCAGCAAAAAAAAAAAGGAAAAAAAAAAGAGAATATTTATTTTTGTAATTAAACGATCCTTTTTGAAAAATATGTTGTCTGCAACATCAAAGCATGCGTCAGTGGGTGACATGGAGGTCCTTATAGTCTGATTCAAGATGTCTCAAGGGTTTTTAGCTTTTAGCATTTGTGTGTGTGTCTTTTGGTCAAGGTAGGAGTGTGTGAGTCATGCTGCGTACAGCTGCGGTCCAGATGAAGGAGGCCACCTGCTCCCTCCCTTTCCTTCATTTTCTTCTTACCTCCATCATTTACACGTTCTCCCAGACATACAAACAACCTCCAATTAGGCCAACCTTGACTCACTCCACGCCTGTACTTGAACACATACACAAACAGACACACATACATACTCCTATTGGGTTTGTCCTCATGGTAGTTTTTGTCTGTATTTAACAGATAAGTAAGAATAAGAGGGGGATAAGGGAGGAGAGGAGTAAAGAGACATTTCCCTGGAAGCGCTACATTTAATTCAGGTTGTAATATGTGCTTCACAGTGTTATTTTGCCGAGATTAAACCCAGGACTTCAGAAATCCCAGACATAATTCTTCACAAATCCTCCCCACCACCTCGGCAGACAACGTTGTGGTTTTTGGCAGCGATGGAACTTAAACTTGCCATCCAAGTCATATTAGTACTAACATGCCAAATCGTGGCTATCCAACTCGGCAAGGCAGTTGTTTGACTCAGCCGCTTGAAGAGACCTTGTATTTCCAAAAAGTCTGGAGAGAAAAAATGTTAAAGGAAAAAATTAACAAGCTGTTGTTTTTTTTAATGGATATCCTCACATCTTCTCTCAGTTTGTCATAATTTTTAGATTTAAAGGAGAATCTCAGCTTAAAGGTCATCATATTTCACTGTAGAGATAACCTTCGTTAACTGGTTCATTACATTTTCAACAAAAACTAAACAATGCACAGTATTAATATGTAGAAGTGAATTCAGGTGCACACTGCCCCGTCTGTTAAAATTTGGCTCATACACGTTATGCATTGTACTAAATCAAACTTTTACATGAATATTTTCCCTTTCAGGAATGACTGTATGCGTGTGGTTTGCGTGTTTGTGTCTCATTCAGTCATGGTGGTCGTCGGTCGGACCACACTAGGTGTGTGTATGTTTGTGTGCGTGAGTTTGGATGGATGCAATGTTTTGGTGTGTGTGTGTTATAGAGGCATACGGCTTGCGTGCTTACCTTTGTTTGTGTGTGTGTGTGTGTGTGTGTGTGTGTGTGTGTGTGGTGGAGTCGACATCAACCAGCCATGTCAAATCTGAGTATAAATAATAGGCATTTCTTTGCCTAATTTCACCCGGTCAACCAACCAATCAACCTGAGTTCAGTGTCTCTCTTGATTGGTGGAGGAGATGTGATCTGAATTCCTGTAGGTAATGCCAATTACCCAGTATGCTTTCTACTAGTGTTTCATTCTAGAATTGGTATTTCTAGATTGGGTCTGTATTTGTTCCTCTTTTCTGTGTTTAGGCTACAGTGTCTGATGAAAGTTAAGTATTTCACTTGTCAAACACTTTGGCTATTTTGTTTTTCCCCCTGACATTCATCTGACAAAGCAGGATCTCAACACACACATGTGTGTTGTTCAAATATCCAGTGTCTGACTCTGTTCCCATCCCATCAACTAAGCCATTTCTTCTGGCACATGTTTCTGGCAAACGTTGGATGAATGTAAATGAATCAGAAAGATGCAAATTATTTACCTAGTCCTTGCATTTAACCTTTCCAAGAAGTCATCATAACTTACAACTTTCATCATGAATGAATTACAAAAAGGACTGGTTAATTGTATAAACACTCACTTCTTGTCGTTGTTTTGTATTTGTTTTAATACATTTCTGGATCGTGAAGCTATCATACATTTCTTCTGATGAAATTATACATACCAATGTTAAGTCACCCATCAGCTATGCCACAAACACAATAATTCTATGATTATCTGCACGATGGTCTGAAGAAATGTAATAGCTGGAGAGATTTTCACTGTTATTAGTTGAAAGTGTTCATTATAATTTATGATTTGAACATATTTTTCTTTAGTCTTTCAAAAGCACAAGTTGAAATCAAAATTTTGTGAGATCAAAGAAAGCCTTTAAAAAAAAGCCACTAGGACAGTAAGATGAAAAAGAATGCCTCGCTCCTGTGGACACATCGTTTGTAGGAAAGCATATCAAAACGTCTCGTCTACAAATGGTATTTCTGTGTTTATCCCTGTTCTCCATTTCAGCCTCCATACATTCCAGTCAAATGAGGCCTCCCATTGGACCCAGTCAGTAATCAGCCCACTGGCTGGCTGCTGCTGTTCTGTAATAATATTCTAATAAGCAGTGACTGCTGCTTTGATGAAGGCCTGCTACTCCTACTGCTGATCTACTGATCTACTAAACTTACTCCTACTTGGGTAATTAAATATAGCTGAAAACGAGGAAATGGACCACCAGCTCTCCTTGTTTCTGCTTTTCCTCTGACACTCCCTTTCTTTCTCTCACATTTTTTTTTAAAACTCAGTCTTCCTCTTTGTTTTCTGAAACTTGTATGTGCCTTTCCATCATGCTTGACTGGTTTCTGGTTCTTTCCTCTCGTCTCTGTTTTTTCCCCTTCTCTCTCTCTCTCTCTTTAATTTCTTATTTGTTGTTGTTTCTCAAGTCTGATAGAAGCCTAGTGCTGAACTGCTGCTGTGATCTCACTCCTACCCAGGTAATTAAATCAACAGAGTGGGAACATGGACCACCAGTGGGAGGATGGGGAGACTGAATCCACTCCATTTTATTTGTTTTCTTTCACAGTTTGCATATGAGTACCCATTTTCTATCATTTTCAGTTTAACACGTCTTTTTTTGATATGTTATCCTCTCCCTTTTGTCTTGTTTAGTGTTTCACCCTCTCTCTGTGTCTTTGTCTGTCTGTCTGTCTGTCTGTCTCTCTCTCTCTCTTTCTCCTTTCCCCCTCACGCTCTTGATTGACTTGAGTGGGTGAAACAGGCCAATTTGTTCTTCCAGGGTCTAAAATTACCTGCCTGTCTGTTTGGATGTGGAGAAGCACAGATGATTTCTGCTCTCCCATCAGGAACCGCGGTTCATGACGTTCGAATAAAATCAAAATCAGCATTGTTTGTGTAGCTCTTTCCTTGAAGAAACCCTGAGAACTGTTTGCTGTCATTTCCTGAAATGATATCAAAGTTGTTTGCATTAGCTTGTTTCCCCCCAGGGCCAAATCAGAGCTCCATTTGCAAGTGTAACAACTTAACAACTGACAGAATAAAGGCCAGAAACATGAAATATTGTGTATATATAGTATATGTTTTGAGTAAAATGCTGTCTCCACATGAGTAGAGTTAAAAAAAAAATCCACATTATAACCACAAGTCTATACTTGAAGGGTTAGTTACTACTTCATAAAATCAACGAGTGGTTCATTTAAATTTTGTTCTTTTGAATCATGGTCCAGTGAAGGCCCAGTCAAAATACAGTTAGTATGTCTAAATTAAACAGAGTACTTGTCGAGGGGGGACTTGATCAAATCATTAACGGATTTGATTGGTCTTCTCAAAAGCGGGCTTACAGTGTCTCTACATGTCTCCCTATAGAATTTTCTAGACATGTAACAGAAAGAAAGTCACAGGTGAATTTCATTTAGCTGTTTTAGTTTCTGGGCCTTGTTGTCACACTCCTGTGGTTTACTGTGACACTTAAATGGAACAGAGCCATCTAATGCTAAGTCAGTCAACATGTGCTGTGAAAAAGGCCTACCGCAGTGATACAGAGTTGTAAAAAACCACATGCCTCTCATTTGGGTCCTTAGATCAGAAGGCAGAGGATGAAGGAGCAATGACATTACATTTACATTTATTCATTAAGCTGATGCTTTTATCCAAAGCGACTTACAATTGCTATATATGTTAGAGGCCAAATTTTAACACACGGGGTAGTGTCATACCTCTGGAGCAACTAGGGGTTAAGTGTATTGCACAGGGACACATTGGTGTCTCACAGTGGATTCAAACCCGGGTCTCTCACACCAAAGGCATGTGTCTTATCCACTGCGCCATCACCACAGCCATGATCTTGTGGAAATGTAAATACAATGTAATAAAGTATAGTATAAATTAGGGGTGTCACGTAAACGGATACTTCGGTGCCAAGCTGATACCAAAATTCTGAATACATGTCGATACTCGTTTTGCTAGGGACCAAAGGTAGATTGTTAGGAGATCCAACAAAGCGACAAGTGCAGCTCGTTGACACACTAAGAGTACAGAAACCGGTGTGAAGTTAGTTCCGTTTACTTAGTGATACATTCAATAGCTGTGTCAGAGCCTTGACTTCAATCTTCGCTAATTTAGGCACACGTTTCACAGTTTTGATCACCTGAAAATCACCAAAGATGACGATGCATTTTGCAGCGCTGAGAACTGAATGTCTGTCCAACGTGCCTGTTACTATAGGGGTAGTTAGGGACTGCCTTAGAAGTGCAATGCAATCATTGTACATTTCAATCAGCACTAACTTTTTCTTTTCAATATAAAAATCCCAGACAACTGCCAATATAGATAATGACCATCCTTGAACATTTCACAACTGTGAGATTGTAAAGAAAGTTAAGAAGATTAAGTAATTAATAATTAAATATGCACAGTGCAAGGTTGTAATTTCTATAGCTTGCTCATTTATAAATATATTAACATCAAATCAACTCTTGTCTGTCCTGGACATTCTCACACAACCTGCACAGTGTTAGCTGTTTTTTGTTCAAATGCTTTTATTAAAGAATGTATGTTGAAATGTATTGTTTTGTGCTTTTCCTGCGGTGACATGCCAGAAGGGCTGCTGTGGAAAAGGTCTATTGAGGTTGGTCAAACATATTTTTTAGAAAGAGGGATTTTGAAATTTAAATAGTATATACAACACGACTATTAAAGCTAGTACACACTTACTACAAACGACGGGCTAACCCACGTAGGTCCAATAGAAGCATTTAAGGAATTTTGAAGTCTGACTGAAAATTTGTGTTAGTGTGTTGTGTAAAGGGTAATAGTTGATTAATGGCTCTTCAAACGTATTCTCTTGTATAAATGTTATCAATTCTACAGTACAAGGTACCACAAGGAGACCATAAAACAACCTTCATTACTTTATACCCGTCCCCGGTTCAATGTTCTGTTGAAGAAAGCTCTGCTGAGAGATGGTTTCAAGATGGCTGTAATATGACAGATAAAGTGCTACTCTGTGGAGGCTTAGGAAGGTGTGAGTGAGTACTTTTTGGTCTCATTCCTGGCTGTGTCTGGCCCTTGTTCAGCTCCTGTTTCACTGTTCTGCCGGCCCTCATACTGGGGGTCTGGAATTAAATAAAACAAAACAAACATAGTGCAGATTCCATTGTGTGTGGTTTTTAAACTTGGCTATTGATGTATGTCCTAGATGTAATTTCGCGCGCATGCACATACACACACACACACACACACACACACACACAC
>JAPMOB010246975.1:10748-37417 GCA_029875015.1 Lepomis gibbosus | reverse complement strand
CGTTTTCTCTTAAACTTTTTTTTTTCTCTCAGATTATTTATTTTCTCGCATTCAATAAAGACACAATTCTAGCTCCATAGGGGCGGGGCTGTTTTAGAAAAAACATATACACTTAGAAAAATATTGTGTAAAATAGTCATTTTTCGTGGTATTGGTATTAAACTTGGGCTAGGTGAGGCTTTATGCTGTGGCCCTACAGTGTTTTCCAACTGTAGTTGCGTGCATTTGTTAGCAAGCATTTTCAAGCGGAAATGAAAAATATATTAGTTTTAGTGTGTTTAAACTTCTATTAATCAATTCCAGTAGCACTTGCAATCATTCTGACTTTTGGAGTTAGACACTCCACAGTGTTTTCTTTCAGAGAAGCCTAAAACCATGCATTTACTCCAAGTGGTTCAAGAACTGCATTCAATTTACTTTGGATATGTCTTGAATAGGTGTTTTGTATGAATTTGACAGGAATGGTAAGAGGTTTAACAAGTTTTAAGTTTTAATTTCCCATTGTTTACTTTCAACAAATATATCAAAAATTATCTTAAATTTGTTTCCCACAACTTATTTGGTCATTAAAATGTTTCACTCCTCCAATCTCATTCAGATATATAAAAAAATTGTAGTCTTTTCCCTTCATGGTTAAGTGATCTTATTCAATTTCCCAAAACTTTTATGTAACAGTTACTACTATGGCTTTAACAGGTTGCATTTTATGCAAGATATCAAATGAAAGTACTCTGTTGGTATCAGTATCACTTTAAGGGTACTGGTTTTGGTAATGGTATCGTAAAATTTTATACCCAAGTCATACATTACCAATACATATCAGAAAACTGATTCAAGGGTCCGGCGTTCAGCGATACACTGACTTATTATTCCAACATGAGACTAGCCCGTGGAATTGCCATCACATTTACGTAGTGAAGTCCGTGTTGTATACTGAAGATCTTAGGAAGAGATCTGCATCCCACTTGTCCAGTACAAGTCATAGGGGATGTTTTAAGATGTAATTGTGCAACATTAAATTTAATTTTCCTTTTCAGAGATTGGAATTGTGCATGGGTGGGGAGCCTCAATGCCTGCACTAATGGAATGGGCCCACTGAGGTCAGCCTACTTCCATACTTTCCCCCAATCAGCAGATTTACATAGCATCGGATATTTCATTACTGCCTTTAACTCCTGTTAAAATAGATCCACCATCCACAGTTCAAAAGTTGATGATACGTAGCAATCTCATTTAAGGAGCTACTGTATATTGGTTGTTCCTTAATTTGTCCACCTTTGTAGGTGTGTTTTTAATCAGCTCCTACTTGCACCCCCACATTTTTTCTCTAGAAAGTTGAAAATGCTTTAAAGATTATCTTAACAAAAATAGGCTGAGCCAAATTTTCTTATCTCACTTTTTATGCAGAGTAACCCAAAGCTTTTTCAGGCTTTGCAGTAAATGGACTGTGGCGAGGTTAGCGCTCACAGGTCCCACGGACAATCTCTGGCCGCTCCTTCACCTCCCCCTCATCAGTATTCATCTCCTCTCCTTTCCACTCTCTCTTTCACTCCCCTCATTCTCTGCGGACCTAAGAACGACCTGCAAGGCTGACCGCTTCGCTTACAGCAGAGTCCTTAGAGGACCAACTGCTGTTTAAGGCCCAAATGGACGAACATAGCAGTCTCTCCAGCGTAGTTCCTCCTTTATCTCCTTCGCTCTCAATTTCTCTTCATTAATCAACGCTCTCATTTTTCCTTATATCCCCCCTCCTTCCCCTTTTTCTCATTCACCTCTTTCACTCCCTTCCACTCTCCCTGCGGATCATTTCTGGCCTGTTTAGGTATGCATCATCAAGTGCACATTTAGAGATGTCAGAGAATTGATTGTTCTTCCCTCGCCTTCATCTCCACCTTCTACTCTTTGGCTTGTACTCACATCTCTCTCTCCTCTGCAAAAGCCAGACACCCCCATTTTTAGTTTTTCCCACAATCCCCTGGGGCGTGACAGTCACTGCTGACATCTGTGACACCCTCCACGGTCGTCATTCCCTGAGAAATGAGCTGACGTTTGCGCGCGTGTACGAATGTGTCTATGCATTTGGGTGTGTATTATTATCAGTTTGTGTTTATGGGTGTGAGTCAGAGAGTTAAATTGAGAGATCCATGCATCTGTGTGCATGCCTGTGAGCCAGTTCGTTTAAGTGTATATGCATGATTGGACTTGATGCTTCTTTCTGAGTGTAAAATGATGTATTCCCTAACCTCCTAATGTGCATGTTTCTGCATCTGTTTATG
The DNA here is from genome assembly GCA_029875015.1 of Lepomis gibbosus. Lineage (NCBI taxonomy): Eukaryota > Metazoa > Chordata > Actinopteri > Centrarchiformes > Centrarchidae > Lepomis > Lepomis gibbosus. Next base: position 35,141 of record JAPMOB010246975.1, on the reverse strand, counting down.
ATTCTGTGCATTCATTCAGACACACGCATATGGGGTTCTGTTTGAGTGTGATGGGTGCATGTACATGTGGGTTTCCTTTTTTAAACTTTCTTCAAAGTAATGTGCAAGAGTTTGCTCTGTCTTCTGCTGTTCTAACAGGTTAAAACACAGGGCCAAGTTGACAGTCTGAGGCTAAGGCATTAGCAATAGATCACTAGAGCGTAGGATGCAAACCTTCTAGTGAATGTGCACTCACTTCCAAAATGCCGATGTCCATTTTTATTTCGTCACGTTTGAGCACAGCACACTATCTTGTAATTCTCAATTTACTGGGTGGAATAAATTTCCATTATCTTCAACCCTCAGCCTCTAGCTCATTTAATTGCAATGTGCAGGAGATGAAGGCACAATTAGTTATAAGAGGTAAAAAGGACATAAATACAAATTGGGTGTTTTACTGAATAGCGGCCAAATACAGTTGTGAATCTGAAATCTAGCTAATTTATAATAGCAATAATATTAATCATCTTAACAAAAAGTATAACAACATATACTTTTTGTTTTGAACATAATTTCTATCAGTTATGATAACTGTTGTCTCGCCAAAGTGCTTGGATCTGGGAGCACAACGACATTGCTTAAGATATCAGACAGACACAAACAGTCCAGTCAGCTTTATGTGGAGGAAATGCCTGTGATATTCCTGACCTCAGCACATAGTGCTTTACGGGTATGTTGTACAGAAGGTCAAATGGGAAGTTTGTCCATAAAGTGTAATGGAAGTTTACAACAGAGTGTGGGTAATTATTTAATCACTCTGTCTATGGGGCATCTTTCCAATATTTGCAATTTTCTACCCATTTTGTTTTCTGCAAAATGCTTTCAAATTCCATTTATTTCTGTAGTGCTTTCACAAAGTGTCTGTCACAAAGACACAGACACGCATTGAATTTAGAAGTGTAAAGAATACCATAGTCTACAACTTTCTCTTAACTCAACTTACTGGCATTGTCAGAAAACCAAAACCCTAAGAGGCCTGGACTGGGTATGTCCCTTTCTGATGTGTCTCCTGGCGCTCTGCATGCTCCTCCTCCCTCTCTGGTCTGAAGCCTTGTGGTTGCGCCTCATCTTAAATTGAATTATGAGAATCGGAATTAAGAACACCATTGTCCACAAAGTTTTCCAATCAAAATTACTTGAGCCTAGTCGAACTACTATTTAAAATAGCAAGTACCTAATATTATCTATGTTATACTAAGTATTAAATTCTGAGCCCCCGAATTACTCGTGAACTTTCATCTCCCACTGGAAAAGTAAAGTCAACTGAACACTTTAGTGTAACCAGTTGAATTTTTATGGACATGATGCTGACAGTGGCTTAACTCAATGCTTCCTTGTTAAGCCCAGGAATTAGCAGGAGTTTGAATGTACCAACGTACTAGAACAATTTGAAATGTCATATAGGATTTCATGGATGTATTTTCTGGCCTTACCATCTAGTGCAGTGCCCTTTCACAGGGGCCGATGTGACGCCTCTCTGTGCTTTTCAGATGCAGTGCACTTCTCGTTCTAAATATGCGTTACATTAGTTTCACCTGTAGCATGGATAACACTGAAAAGAACATGACAATGGTGAAGATACTGCTGGATTTTCAGCGCTTCCTTACAGCTTTATTAGTGTTACAACTCTGTATCAACATATTTATTTCTATCGTGCATCAATCCCCGTAACTCAGTTTCAACAATTCACTACCACATAAGCACATAAACCCTGCCGCAGCAAGCACACCACACCCTCCCTTCTGCAGAGCAGAGTGGCTCATGCTGTACTGTAGTTTATTCAATGTTTGTTAATTCTGAACATGTCGCTTGTCCAAATGGCACCAAATGCGACACTGCACTCCACTGAGTCTGCAACAACACACCTGCCACGTGTGAGGTCGACTGGATGAACGGTTCTCGACATAATCGAAATACAAACACACACACAAACACAGATTCCTGCCTTTATCAGAGAGATTATCCCAATCCTACAAACTCTCATGCACTACAACATTTCTTTATTACTCATTAAGTTCAGCTCTGCAGAGCTGTGATGCCGCATCCTGGTTCAAAATATCAGTGGACATAATGTAATGTAACCACACCATAAACAGCCCACGATTTAATACATAAAAGTGTGATTACAGGTCTTCGGGAGTGCATCAGATTCATGTGATGTCATGTGAGTCAGCACTGATTGGGTCTGAAGACTGCAAGTTTGAAAATGAAAATAATCTGTTTGTGTGTAATTAGAAAGAAGTGAGTTTACCTGACCTCTGTAGCCCGCTCCTCATCTCTGCTTGAGCTTCGCAGCCTTGAGCCCACATTAGCCACTACTAGCATGACACATCCGAATCACCAACGAACTATCGACAGTAGAGTTACACAGTGGTGGAGTGTAAATCCTGTTTGTGTTTGCCTGCCCGCTTGCTGTGTTTTCATGCCAGCTCCCTTTTAAAATCGTTTTGCCTCCACCTTGAATCAAAACAGTTAAGTCCTAATTAAATTTGGTGACCCTGGCCAAATCTGCTCATGTTCCTTACTCAATCTGACATTTCAAAGCTTGTGCTGTCTACACAACCTTCAGCATCGGCTGATCGCTGTGCTGTTCAGACTACACAATTTGCCGTCTTGTGATGGGAGTCTTGAAGTCATAGTGGCGTTCACACTACATGGCTGATCGGACAGGCCACACACTACGCTAAGCTGACACCGGCTGTGTCACCCGACCCTGGTCTCCAAACCACGTTTTGTCAAGAAAACACACGTGAAATGTGAAACAGCAAATGAACCTACACATGAAACAGCTGTGGTTTGTTGCTATAAAGATAGAAATTATAAAGACAAAGAATGTGGGTGAAAGAATGCATTAGCACATGCAGGTAGCAGGGATCATCTGAGCCTGGAGGTCAGTAAAAAGTGTTTTGCGGTGAAGAAGTAGCTGCCTGCTCTCATTGGCTGGATGTTGATGTCGAGTCGGCTGACTCCTCCAGATATTTGGCATGCTAGATATCTGGCTGATGTCGGGAATGTGTCAGTGATGTGTCGGGGAGCCGTTTTGATGCGTCGTTGAGTAGTTTACACATAATGACTGGTGACTGCCGATCGATCGGTAATTTACCTCTGATCACAGCTTGACGGTCGCTGAGCTCACCAACCAGCAGGCTTAAAATGGTGCAGAGTGAACAAGCTTAAGCCACACATTTCAACAATTAACTTGGTGAGTATGTTATTATTACAGATAATAGAATGACTACAAATAAAAATCCCAATTATAAAAAAAGCAAAAGTATTTTTCAAGATAGGTTGATTTTTAAAAAAGTATTTTGTTGTTTTGGCCTTTTTCTTCAGCAACAGACAGTTGCCTATTTTACCTTGAATAGCAATTTGGCTGCAGGGCTTATTTGAATTGTTAACAGTTGTTGGGGAGGTCAAAGGAAGTTTCAAGTCAGACTAAAAATGATGCTGTATAAAGGGCTCATACCATTTGCTATAAGAAAGAAACTAAGACAGGGAAAACAAAGAACTGAAAATAGGCTCAAAGGGAAAATGTGAAAGCCAGAGAGACCAAACATGTAATTCAGCCCAGGTAAGAATCAGCTTGACTCCAGGCTGATGGCAGTTTTTCAGAAACAAGTTTGTCCAATTAAATGGCTCAATGTGCGATGCAACTAGAAAGAAGTTGTTGGGAAACAGGAGGTCCTCCATTTATACCTCTGCAAAAATGTGTTCTTCTGTATCCTGTTGCTGAAGCTGCCATTATTTTTCCATATATTTAATATTTTCTACGACACATTTGTCTTTACGTTTGTGGTAATTCTTTTGTATGTTCAGAAACCTCTGGAAAAAGCAAATTCACTGCTAAATGCTGATTGGTTCACAAGTGATTTACAAATACACTCTTTTAATTTCATTTTTAATTACTGCACAAATAATACAATTGTCTGTGGATTATTGAAAAATCTGAATGGACTTTTGTGATGCCCATGGACACCAACTGATGAAATGGCCTGTAAACATTTTTTAGTGTAATAATTGGTGTCAAATACTCTACTCAACATATAGAGGCAATGTCAGGATAGAGGATAATATTTAGCTTTCCTTTGTAAAAGTGTAAAGATGCAGTAGGAAACATCCCATCGCAAAATATGTTATTGGATTGTAAGGTTTTTGATGACCATCACTGAGCTGACAGTAACTTTACCTGGTACTAAGATTCCTGGAGTTGGCATTTACTTTCTGGTACTAACTCTGTTTTGGATTCACAATACAACTGGATATTAAAAAAAAGTCCAATTTCCCAGAGTCAATACATTTACCCAAAAGGAAAAGTACATAAAAACCTGTCTATTGCCAGAAAGAATTCAGTACTGCACCATTGCAATAAATTACTACAGTTCAGTATTTTCATCTTTGAGTAATCAGTGCAAAAACATGCTCTTGCTGTGTGTGAGTGCATCACTGGCAGGTAGGTGAACAGAGTGTATATAAACTGGCTTTGCTGTTTCTCAGAAAGAATACTAAATGGGACTTATTTGTGTCGGTGACAAATTCTGTGTCTTTTGGCAATAGCTGCTGAAGAGGAAAGTGTGACGAACACACACCTCCTCTGGAAGGCAAGGCGGGCGGCCATGTGTGACTGTGTGCCTCCTGCCGGTTTAGCTGGACTTATCACAAACAACACTTAGTCACAAACACAGACACACACAAACCAATGTGTAAACAGCGACACACACACACACACACACACACACACAAAGCCAAACACAAAGCATTCAAAGTGTATATTTTCAAAACCCAACAAAAAACATTTTCAAAAGGCAGATATTAAATATTCAGTTTGAAAACGTACCACACAGTACATACTTATCAACCTGCAAAAATCTTTTTAAATTGAGCTAAAGTATTTTACAAATTATTATAGCTTGTCAAAGTCATCTCATTTCTTCTTTCTTACACAATTTACTCTGAAAAAGAGGTTTATTTGTTCCATTAATGTTCACCTTCTATTTATACTGTAGGACACAAGAATGTAAATGTCCTCCTTAAACCCACTGGTCCATGGGATACCCCAGGGCACAGTTGTTGGGCCTATTGTATTTTATTTATTTAGTATTCAACACAGTAACCCAATTAGATGGACCAATAGCGGTGCTAAGCAAGTTATCTTAGGTAGGTGTCTACCAACATGGAACAGCAAGCTTCGTCAAGCCGACACTGCAAATTTAAAATCGCAATTTAAAATGTATTTAGAATTTCCACTCACCCACGGTGAAAGTGTTAGATTAACTCTTTTTATAAACACTATGACTATGTAACCTATAAACACTTATTACTCTAAATTTAGCATGACCCCTCATGTATTATGTATTTCATGTAGTAATGTGGTGTCTGTATGTACATGTATGCTACTTTATATGTTAATGTCTATATACTGTACCTATTGTCTAAATGTTGGAACCTGTTTCAAAAGCTGTACTGGAAACAAATTCCACCAGCCTGGCTGTGTGGTCATTAAATCAAATTGAATTGAATTGACAAACGTATGCTTAGTTCAGATGTTGTGAATATAACATCTTTGTCCAATGGCAATAAACAAATCAAGCACATGTAATAAATCAGAAAGGTGACTACAAAGACTAATTATACATATAATTATATAATATTATATAAGATTATTATATATAAAGTATATGTAACTATCTTTATATACACACCTGATAATAAACTTACATCTCTGACGCTGTAGAACTCTGTAGTGCCTCTCCATCACTTCTAATTCGCTTGGGTTGTGTCTACACATTTCAGTGTTACTAATGTGAGGGAACAGAGGGTGGACTCCCGCTGGGTGAGGATAGTGCTGTGAATGGGGTTGAATGAAAGAACAAAATACATAACAATGCACCTTATTTACAGCATAGCTGTGGATCAAATATTGAATTTAACACTGGGCATGACAGGCAAGAAACTCTGCTTATATCCTTCCTGACTGAACAGTAATTTTGATTTATTTCTTGTAAGTTTTGTACGTTAATAATCATTTCCCCCTCAAAAACATGTGCTTGTAGAGAAAGAGAGGCACTACAGGACACATCCTTTCAAAGCCAAAGATGAATAAATGTTGTGCTGCTTAATTCCTACAGAAAAACGCAAACATATTCCTGAGGGACATTTACATTTTTAAAAGCTTAAATGGTTCATTTACATTATGGTAACTTAATAGGTAAAAAAAAAAATCAGGCCAGCTTTACTGACTAATTGAAGCCTTTGTGAATGGTCTTGATGATCGTGTTGATTGTTACAAATCAACAGATACATCAAATTAATTAAAACATTTTAGAAGAGGTGCCACTGAAGACTATTAATTAAATACATCCTGTATTTAATTAATAATAATAATAATCTCACACTGTAGAAGTAATTGCAATTTTACAACATATTATTTTAAGGAAGACAGGTTTTTTTGACTTATAGAGAAACATTTTTTATTCAAACTCATAGTTTAAAACAGTTTGGTTTAAAGTATGTTTGTTTCTTTTTACCTTGTCAGGTTGGTATATGGGAACTCAGAACCTTGGAACTAAGAGCAGAAACCAATTGGTAAGAAACAGGAAATAGGCAGCATATTTATTTGAAGGCCACGAAAACAAATGTCAAATATATATGCAGATCAGGCTGGGCAGAAGGCTTGTCAAACTGTATCTGACACTTTACACCCACTTTACTCTGAATTTGAATGCTTCCTTCAGACAGGTGGCTCTGACCCACCTAGAACTTCTTTATTAGTCGTTTCTTTTTCCATCTCTGTGTTCAACTCGATTGATTGGATTCTTGACTCACTGTACCTACACATGTTACTTACTAAACCTGCTGGTGTTTGTACATATGTAATTATTGTGTTATATTTTACTGTGTTTTCTGTCTACAATAAAAAGTGTCAAGATCAAATTTTACTGATCTTGTAAAACAGTGATAGGATATTTTGTCCCCCATTTACCACTTGAGTTAAGTCTTGCTTTCTAGCTAAGACATATGTCAATAATCATGTGGAAAATGTAGATTAGTCATCTAACAAGCTCATTAATGTGATTTTGTTCTCTTGACTCTCCACTTGGAATTAAAGGAGACCTATTATTCTGCATTTCCAGGCCTATATTTAGAAGTATTTTCCATCTTATACTGGCCCTTCATGCTGGCCCTCATTTCAGCATCTGTCTGAAACAAGCTGTAGATGCTTCTGTTACTTTGACCCCACACGACCCCAAAGCTACTGTCTTCTGATTGGCCAATGTGTTTATCAGGTTGCTGCAGGGATAGGTCTGCATGTTCCTTTGTGGGCGTGGCCAGCATTCTCTGCCTGGAGTAAATGACCATATTTGGAAATCCGGCTCGGAATGACATCATACTGAGCCATTAATAGAAAAAACAGTTAAAAACAGAGCATTCGGATCAGGGGGATATCTGAAGTTTTGGCTCAAAGAGATTTCTTTTTAATACTTTTACCTCATCATTTGAAACTTTGGTCATGTTTAATATGAACATCTGATATTGTAACATTATAGAAATGCTATAAAATATGAAAAACATAATAGGCGTCCTTTAAGTTCAGCAGCGACAATCCTGAACCTAATCAGAGATGACATAACCCCTGTTTTACCTTCTCTGCATTGGTTTTCCTTTAAATTAAGAATACATCCTAAGACTCATTTGATCACCTACAAGTTCTTAATATGACATGGCACTTCCTTCTATCTGTGACTTGTCAACTCCTTTACTGTTGGATCCCCAAACCATCCATAATTTCAAACTAAAAGCTTCAGTTATCTTCCAGCTCAGCCCCTGCTGTTGAGTTATAAAAAGGGTCTGTTGTCTCTGGCTTCTCTCAGTTAAACATGATTATATTTTTTATTGCTTTGATGATGTGTCTACCTTTTTAGTCAGTTCAGTTATTTCCCCCATCTTTATATATTTATATATTGACAGTAGTACCCTCTCACTGTAGCTGGTCGTCATAGTGACGCAGAACATAACTGCTGTTCTGTGTCACTATGAACTGCTGTGACCCACTACATTTTTCCAGCAACCAAACAGAGGAACATCTGCACCACCTCATTTGACCATTATGATAAGAAAGTGATGAAGTACAGGGAGTATTGTTAGAATTACTGTAACGCAATCTCTGGCTAAACTATTTAAAAATGATTTGTTTGGGTCACCCCGTCTGATGCGCACACTGATGATGCAGTGGAAAGTGAAGATGCTCTCTGACCAGTCAGTACTGGTTGCCATAAATATTGATTACAAAAACGTGTGAAGCTAAGAAGAAAGTTGTCACATAAAATTACTCTTCAAAGTATAATTGGAACCATTTGTTTTAATATGTTTAAAAGACAAAGAATGATATCAAGAAAAGAAATTCTTTATGATTGGTATGAAAGTGGTTCAGTCGGTTTTATAGCAATCTGCCTGTTTGTCAGGGAGATATCATGAAAGAGGAGTGTCCAAGATGGAAAGTGTTGCCTGTGAACCATGACTGTCTGCAGGTCTACAGAACAAGAAATTGATTTAGCATTTTTGGCCCATACCAGCTCCTCACATTCAGTTGAACCCCATCCCCCAGTAAACCATCCTTACGGTCCCCCTTAAATATGCATACTGTACTGTTCCACCAAACCACTACAAAGCTGTAGTAAGTGCGCCATGGACAAGTGGACCAGTGTACTCACTCGCTCTTGACTGACTACCTGATGCTCAGAGGTGGCTATGAAGTACACAATATCCATACTCAAGTAGTCTACAGCTTCTTGTTCCTCCCTGTCTCTTACCTCCACTGCTACCTCAACAAACTGGCTTGACTAGACAAGGACAGACTATTATTTTATTAACATGATAATAAATTCAGATCCAGAATTGTTGGATTCCCAGATCCCAAAAGATCAGGATGTTCTTTTCCAGAAGGTCCAAAAAAGTAAATTAAATGTGTCCATTTAATTTTACACATGTAATATGTTTTATACTTTATACTAATTAATACTTATTTCCATCCTGTATAGACACCTTATTTTTGAAACCCGGACGTTGTCGTATCCTTGCGCTAAATTCCTCATTTCTGACCCAGTTTGATAAATAATGTTGTGTGGTTCTCGTAACATGAAGACTTCACAGCCTCTCATCAGGTAGGACTCTCATACTGCAACACTTGTCTTTGTAAAGAGAGAAACTGACAGGATAAAGTCGCTAACCTGCCAATCAGCTCACTCTGGTCCGTTTCAGTTACTATAAAGGTTTGAATACATGTGCACTTCAAATTTAGGTGCGGCTAGCTTAATCTCCTTCTCAGAAATGAGTGACAGAAACGCTCAATGTGGGTCAGACCTTTTGTCGCTTTTAAATCGGCCACAGATGGAGTGGATGTGCTAGGAGACAATTCAGCAGAACAGAGTCTGCCAATGGCCATTTCTGCATTCGGGAAAATTTCTTTTGAGTTATTAGGCTGAACACCAAAAGTGCTTCTTTTTTTTTTGTTGCTATTTTCAGCCGATTAATTGTGGCTTGAACATTCGGTGCATCCTTACTGTAAATGACCAAATAGTTGGTTGTTCGATTATTTACTCAAAGCTGTTCCATCTTATTTCATCAGATACTAATTATACTAACTAATTATTCAGTTCATACAGATTTCAGCTATCCAGATATTGATCTTGGCTCTACCATAAAGTGTTTAATGTTTAATAGATCACCTTATTGTTTAAATTTTAAATCAGATACTTCTTTCCAGTTTGGTGTCACTTCTTTCAGAAATGTATTATTTCAAGGCTCAGTGCCCAGTGGCCCTCCCTCCCTTTGTCTCTCAGGTATTTATTCCTGATTACTTGTTTTTCTCATCCCACCATCTTTCACTTAATCAGGCCTACACCGGAATTAATTGATTATTTGTCCAAACAAACAAACAGACCAGTTAATCTGTATCGGGCCAGGATTGGTGCGCCACAGCTCCATTACATGCCTAGGAGCCTCCAGAGAGGAGCACTGAGACCTTGCAGAAATATAATAATGGCTGAAGATAATACCAGCCAGGCCCTGAGAGAGACATGCTGTTTGTTCCGCCGTTATTAGCCCCAAAATAATATGAAGGTGGGTTGTCTTTTTGTCCCTGCGATGAGAAGAAGAAGGTAATTATGGTGGAGACGGGGTTGGCTCTGTGTTAAGAGGCCACTGAAGAGGATTCTGAACGTGTTAAAAAAGTGATGGAATAATCTTTCTCTTGGTCTTCTTCATCCTCATCTTCCCACTCACAGCTGCCTCCACTGCAGGAACAGAACATGTTGTGTTAGAAAAGTGACATTTCAAATTTCATCCTGACTGATTCGACAGCAGCAAAGCACAGTTAACTTTATAAACATTAAGACAACTCTGGAAATGTCGCAAGCTATATTGTTAGTTCTACCTTGAAAATCACTGGTGTTTTCCTGCCCCGGCTTTACCATTCATTCCTCCTCTCCGTCTTCATAACAACCATTATTCATTTTCTAATCAACCATTCCTTTATATTTTCTCGCCTTCTCTCTTCTCTTTGTCATCATCAATCTACCATGCCCTGGTCTCGCGTTATTCACTCACCTTATCATCTCCTCTTCCTCCATAACAGTACTTCATCCTCCTCTTCTCTATCATCACCTCCACTCCTGCCATCAAAGAAATCACTGCTCTGCTCTCATTCCTACTTAACCATTCCTCTAACATTTTCTCTTCGTCCTCCCTGTCTTCTCATCTCCCGTCACCGCCATCGACCCCTGGCTGCATTCCTTGTCTTCATCATCCTCATCATCACCCTCATCATCTCCCCCACAGTCCCCTAGGCACAGTATTTGTATGTGTTGGATGTACTATACTCTATAAAAGCAGTATATGCTAATGCACCAGAAGGCTGCCGAGCATTACGACGAGTGGACCAATTTCAGGAGTGCTTGGCCACGTTTTATTACAGCTCATAAGCCCAAGGTCAGCTGCGTAAGATGAAGAGGCAAGAGCATCCTGTGCAGTGCTCGAATCGTTTATCACTCTGGTCTGGTCTGCCTCTCTTTCCTGTTTCCTCTCGCTCATGTTCAAGTACATGCTGATCTCCTCCTGTACTGTTATTTATGTCTCTCTCTATTTACCATATATTCTCTGTAAGGTCTCTATCCACACCTCTCTTTATCTTTCCCTCACGTTTATTATTATTTCCCCCCTCAGTCACCTCAGTTTACCATATTTTTCCCTTTAGAAAAAAATACACATCCAGTGCTAGTACATTTTCCCCTCCTATAATTTTTTCATTACTTGTTGACTTAAAGGTTCAGAGTGTAAGTTTTAGTGGCATCTAGTGGTGATGGTTGCAAATTGCAACCAACGATGATGGTCCCATTTCCCGAGTTGTGAAGTCATTCTTCCAACTTTGGTGTGTTCATGTGCTCTCAAGTCGAAATGGAATCAACATGGATGCTACCACAAAGATGTGTTGGATTAGCATTAGTTCACTCTACATGGACAGCAAACTAACCATAATAACCATATTACAAATTAAATGTTAGCATGTATGTACATGCAATATGTGATTTTGCATGAATCAAAAGTTTCTTACATCAACCATGTTGCCTGCCATGCTGCTACGTGTTTGACGTTAACAACTCAACAACTCCTGTACCAAAATTTATTCTGACATCTACAAAAAGGCTGTGAAAACTGTCAATGTGGGCCTCTTAGAGACCTAACCTCCAAACCATTATACAAAACGACTTTGTTGTTGCATTACTAAGTACTAAATAACATGTTCTTATTGCCAGTGCCCATTCTGTATCTAAACACCTTTCCAAAAAATTACATATCCACATGTACAGCTAATTGGCATGATGCTAGCTGGGTTTAGTTTTTTATCAACAAGAAAGCCTCTCTCTCTATAATCAGCTGACGGAGGGAGTTCTCTCTTTTAATAAAACCAGATTTTGGAGCCATCATGGAGTTACCACATTGCTGTTTCTCTCCCTGCTGCAGTCAGCTGTCATTTCAGTTTTAGATAGATAGAGTCACCTCCGGTTCTCATCACATCCAGCCCTCATGGTCCTTCCACTGAGTCCCACTACACATCTCATCCATCCAGATCTTCAGCCATTGCTCACCCCCCTTCACCACCACCACCACCACCAGTGTCTTGACTGCATCGGGGGATATTCTTTCCCGGCTCATGCCATCACTAAATATTTCCATTGTGCACTTTGTTCAATAAATTAAATTTCTCTCCAAGACCTTTTACCAAGACCTGCATCCTATTCTTATAGGGCACTAGTAAGCACTGTGACAGCCTCTTTTTAATTCAGTCTCTCCTGAGCTCTCCTCGACAGGTGTTTGTTTGTCTGCAGTCTCTAACTAGAGTGATGTGCACTGTCAAGCCACAATTAGGCGGCAGATCTGCTGGTTGAATTTTGTGCAACAGGCACCAAACTGTTGCAAAATAACCACAGCATTCTCTGTGCTCATGTGCACATTAAATTTGTCTTTTATCGTCAATAATTGTACACATTTTAATTGCACCTCCACAGGCATGTTAGAGACACATTGACATCAGTTCACACATTCCCATTAAAAGAATCACTTACAACTTTCTCCACTATTAACTCCATCAGTACAGTCCGTTCCTGCCTGTCTTTATCCAGTCTCTCCATCGAGAATACTGTGTAACCGAAGCAACGGCTGGGTACGTCATCTTTTTTTGTAACAAGTCTGCCAAAGGTACCGCCTGGAGCTCTGCATTTATGTTTATAATACAGGTAGATGTGTGGCTGGAATCAGCTACATGATGATATAATAAAGGTTCTTCACATTCAATTTTGTTATTTTATTTATTTTTTTATTTAACCTTTATTTAACCAGGAGAGTCCCACTGAGATTAAAAACCTCTTTTGCGGGTGATCTGGCCAAGACAGACATCAGCATATAAAACCCCCCCAAACACATAGGTACAGACAAGTAACACAGACGACTAGTAAGCTAACATTTTATAAAGTCATTTTAAATAATTTTTTACAATCTATGAGCATTTACATATTAGGGCATCTGCCTCTAAGTCTTTAATTTTGGATTTAAATGTTTTTAGAGAGATTAATTCAGTGAGTTTCAAGTCCTTTTGCAATGTATTACATGCTGAAGGTGTAGAATACAGAAATGCCTTCTTTGCAGTTTCCGTACGGGTATTTGGCACAGAGAGCATAAAGTCCTGAGAACGCAAAGAGTGCCGCCCAATACTTTTCTGCATCATATGAACACACAGGTAGCTTGGCAGCAGACCAAGAATTGCCATATATATGAAAGTGTGCCAATTACATAGCCTTCGGGTGGCTAAAGGAGACCATCCAACTCGAGAGTATAGCTCACAGTGGTGAGTCAGCGCTTTGCGATTTGTATTGAACCTCTAGGAAGCATGGTAAGCTGTGTCAATCATATGAAGATTCTGTGGAGAGGTATGCATATATAAAAGATCACCATAGTCCAGAACAGATAAAAAAAGTGGTGGCCACAAGTCGTTTTTTTTAAATTAAAAGAAAAACTCAAATTATTTTGAAATTAAAGACTCTGTTTTAGCCTCAGCTTTTTCACCAGCTAAAGAACATGTCAGGGAGTCCTTAATCAAAAGACCCAGGAATTTAAAGGAGTTAACGATCTCTATTTCACTCCCCCCAGAGTGACAACTGGAGGGATGCTTTGTGGCCTGGTCCTGGATTTGGTAAACAACATAAGTTTGGTCTAAACTGCATTTAGAACTAATTTCAGCTGCATAGGTGTATTTTGGACTTTGATAAATGCATTTTGCAAATATTTATTGGCTTGTACAAGAGTTGACGCACAGCAATATATGACAGTATCATCAGCATAAAAAGGAAGATTAGCATTTGACACATTTTGACCCATATTTTTTATATAAATACTGAATAATAGGACCTAATAGAGCGCTGTTTTACACCCTTAGTGACTTCTACAGTATTGGAACATAGACCATCACATCTAATACACTGAGACCTATTTCTATGGTAGTTTGAGAACCAAGCAACTGCTTGCTCTGAAAGTCCTGAGTTAATAAGTCTAAGTTTTAAAACTTCATGATCAACAGTATTGAAAGCTCTGGACAGATCAATAAAGAGTAATGCCAAATGCTGCTTCTTATCAAGTGAAACTAAAATGTCATTTACAACCTTCATTGCAGCTGTGATGGTGCTATGTCTTTTTCTGAAGCCTTATTGATATGTAGATAAAACAGCATTTGAGTATAAAAACTCCTTTAATTAATCACTCACAAGACCTTCAAGAATTTTAGCTAGAACTGATAAATTTGATATATATGTAATTATTTAAATTATGTAATTATTTAAAATAGCTGGGTCACCCCCTTTTAATAAAGGGAGAACAAAAGCTGATTTCCATATCCTTGGAATTTCCTTATTTTCCAATGTAAGGTTAAAAAGATATGTAAGAGGCACAGCTACAAAATCAGCTGCTAATTTTAAGAAATAAGGATCAATAAGGTCAGGTCCTGAGGTTTTTCTAAAATCCAAGGATTTCAGGGCTTTATGAACTTCCTGCACCGAAAATGGTACGAAATTAAAAGACTGATCAATATATCCTGGCTTGTCAGTACAGGGATTAACGCAGAACAGACGCAGTAAAAGTAGACTCAAACATAGAACCTGAAGATATGAAATGCTTATTAAAACTATTCAAGATCTCCATTTAGTCATCAACAGCAACTGAATCCTTCATAAAAAAAAGGTGGGTACTACTTGCAAATTTTTGATTACAGAAAGGGATTTTATGGTGTCTAAAAACAATGTAGAACCTGTGAAAGATTTAAAATCATCAGATACTGGCTTAAGCCTATCTCAGTTTAGAGCGCCAGCTACAATAATTTCACTAAAATTTAATCTAGTTAAAAGTTGCATCAGAGACTGTAACAAATAACTTGGGGATGGAGGTCTATAACACCCAACAAAAGTTATACCGAGGTCCTTAACAATATTTACTGGCAGAAATTCCAATTATTTGCAGATTGATTCAGACAAAACTACCCTGGCATGAAACTTTGATTTCAACACCGCCACCTTTCTTTGGTCTATCAGCTCGATAAACATTGTATTCATCCATGTACAAAAATGTCTGCATCTGTTGATTTAACCCAAACTCTAATCATATGCATTTTGGATATGAAGCTGCGGACATTGAGATGAAAAATACTTAGACGAGACAAGTATTTACAGTCAGATGGCATCTGAATAGATGACGATTCCCTTTACAGTTCACTCATAGAGTCCGAACGAGATCTCTCATTGAATAAGAAGTAATTATTCAAAGCCAAGAAGCTTTGAAGACGAGGTGGGTCTCTGGGTAGCATGCATGCTAAATTCAGCCATTTAGGTATTTGCACAGGTTGTACAACATCCACACAGCAAGTGCATCCAAAAGCAAAGTTCAGCGGGCAATCCACATTGTTAGATGTACTCACCCCGGAACGATCGCTTGCTCGTAAACCCCACGCAGACAAGGCGCATAGTAAAGTTCCGAGAAGCGCCATTGACTCAGTCCAGAAAATGCGCATCTGTGTATGTGAGTGCACTACAGGCCGCAGGCAATGGAGTGAAAAATGGAGAAAGGCACTGCAGTGAATGTGGTCTGAGGGAAAGGCGAGGCAGGTAGAGAGATGCAGGAGGTCTTTGAGACCCAGAACACAGACAGTTCCAGGGATATGTTCAGAGAATCAAAGCAGCATCCAGTTAGATAATCCAGTAAGGAGAAATCCACACAATGCACTATATGAATAATTTGCTTTACTTCAGTGTAAATATTTAAAAACTAGAAAGTTAAAGATAAACTTATTAGTAAAAACAGACAGCACTTAACACTGACATGCTGCCATCTTAGATTCAGACTGTAAATCCAAATCTTTGTAGTGGTGTTCCCAGAAACAAAACAGTGTTATGTTAAAAATTTTATTCATTTGTGTATCATTCCCAGGGTTATGTGGCAATATGATTAAAGAGGAGACCATTTTTTGACAGATTGTGAGCAATTATTTTTGCTTAAGTCATCTGCTCTTGGCAGTATATTCTGCCGAATTCCTATTTTAAACTGTAATTGTCCCAAAAACAATAAGTGTGCTCTGAGGAAAACTCTCCATAGGATTCCCAAAGTGTCAGTGCCTCAAGTCAGGCAGAACTTTGTGTTTAAAGGGGGATGAAAGTAGTGAATGGCCATAATTGTCACAGCCTCCAACACACCCAGCTGTTTGACAACGTGTGCACCGGTCGATGCCTTGCCATTAAAAGTGCCAATTGTGTGTTTGATGCACTCTGCAGGGTGTGCGTAAGCTATTGCGTGCATGCACGTATCCAAGGCAGCCCTACAGACAGTATGTCAGTTGTTGAGTGTCATGTGTGGACTGAAAACCCAACGGGTAGAGCATATTGCAGGTCAGTCCCGTGTCGCCTAGAATGCCACAATGCCTTTATATATATAGGCATTGCTATATGTGGGTCTAGGGTTTCTGCTTGAACCGGCTTCTTGCAGGCTTCCCATAAACGGGAATAGCAGAAAAGTTATTTGGCTTTTTCTATCCTTTGTTTTTTTTTCATTTTTCTGGACATAGTGGCTCTAATAATGATTGAGGATTCCATGATCATACAATGCAACCATACCCAAATGCAAAGAAATACACTGCATGCTTGATAGTTGTGTCCTGGGGTTAGCTATCAGCTGTACATCTAGATGTTTAAACCACATCTATAGATTTCTGGCAGTATAAACAAACTTAATGCTATATAGTTTTATTGGAATACTATGTCATTTACCCTATCATTGCATCACAGAATACTCCAATGCTTACATTGATGACAAACTGTGATCATGATGCACTGATCATAGACTCAAGCAAAGTGTTACACTCTAGGACTTTTATTTACTTGCTACCCTTCAGAAAATCCAATTATTTGCTTTCCTTTTGCGCTATCAATCATTTTGTGAGAGTAGCTGTCACTTTTTTTTCTCCAAATGGTGGACATCTTATTTGGAACAAAACCCCTCACTGCCTTTCACCGCAGACAGGCTTATCATTCCTTTTCTTCCCCCTCTTGTTTATTTTCTCTTCCTCCTCTTCCTTTCTGTCCACTCAGGGCCCCGGGACCGGTCTATTGGCCTGTCAGGGAGCCAGGATCCGACATGTCCATCAGGGCTGAGTCAGCCTGCCACTCAGTCGGTCGGTCAGTCGGTCTTCACTTCAGTCTCAACTCACAGTGGAAGTAAACATTAGCAAGGGGGGTTGCATGGAAAAACATTTCACTTTCAGCCACTGCTCACAAATGAGCATATTAGTATTCCACACAGCGAGGCACTTTCCAGCGCTCTGTAATCGCTCGGCATCGCGCGCTTCCAACCAATGCAGAAAATCAATGACATCATAGCCACATAATTGCATGTTACCAGCAGAGGCACGAGACTCCAGTGCCTTGGTGCAGGCTTGTGTGCAATAGGAGGTGGGAGTACTCTTGTGTACGTGCATTTGTGTTCAAATACTTGTACCCCAGCATATGTTCATTATGTGTGTAAAACAGTGGAGATCATGGGACTCATCCCGCAAGCAATTTGAGTGATACTTGCCTGCACGCATGGCTCTCTGGTGAATATGAGTGGTCTCCTGGGTTTCTTAATATCTGCGGGCAAACACTGCACCATCTGCACTGCTCAGAACACGGAGGTGGAAGAGGAGGAGGAGGAGGAGGAGGAGGAGAGAGCATTCTCACAGAGAGATAGTGGCATTTACTGCAATGCTGAACAGTGACCTGCCACTCTGTTTTCAATTTCAGATTCAAATGCAGAACTCATCCTTGGGGAACCTCACCTTTCTCTCCCTTTCCTTTGTCTCGTCCTTTCTTCTCTTCTCTCTTTCTTCTTGGCTTCCTTCCCTCGCTGCTGCCTCTTGCCCCTCCATCTCAACCCATCCTGCTTTCGCTTTTTCAATTTCAAAACACTTTGAAGGCAACGCCAGCCGTGAGATCCCCCCCGAAGACTGAACTCTGGGACTCCTTACCTTTTTTTCCCTCCTCTCTATATGTCTCCTTACAGTGTCATCAATCCTCCCCCACAACCACCTCCCACCCCCACCTTGCCCTACCTATCACGCTCTCAGCTGCAATCCTCTAACCTTACTTTTATCAGTGGGGAGCCAATACAATCTGTTACAGATACAAGTGTCTTGGCATTGTGCTCAACCATAAGCTGAAATCGGGCATGTTTACTGCCCTCATAAGCATCAAGACTCAACAAAGGGTTTTCTGTTTTAAGAAGTTACTATTCTTTAATGTCCACACCAGAATGCTACAGATGTTTTAACCTTCTGCATCAGGTGTTGGTTTGGCAATAATACAGAGTCACAGAAAAAGACAAACTGTTATGACCAGCAAACTGCTGGGGGACTCCACTACCAAGTTTGAAGACATAATGATGAAGAAGGCAAACAATGTTTTCTCATCACCCGTATGTCTAGTGGTGATTTTTCTGATGAAATTGGATTGTATCGCTCCATTTCTTTTTTTTTCTAGATGTATTGTTCTTGGTTTCCTGGTTTCCGGACAGGGGTGAAGTAAATCTTTTGTGACCTGGAATTCCCTGCTGGGCCTCTCCCTCTCTCTCTATTTGACTTTTTTTTAGTTAAGCCTCTGTCGGCCGGCACAGGCACCAAGCTGTAACACGATACAGATGGAATATAGTATAAACAGAAAAGCTCCCCTAAATGAGAAAGGCCCTCCGATACCCTATCCTCCCCCATCTCTGTGTTCTTGCCTAGCCGCACCCTCTCTTCATCCTTTCTTCTTCAACAAGCAGGTTTTTGTTTCAGCTGCTCTGTGGTTTCCTCTAGGTTGAGTCAGTGACCGGAGAGGGAGTGCATGGAGGTGTACTTGTCCTTGTATTACACTATGTCTCAGAATATATCTTGGTTGTTCATGCAGTGTATGTCTGTACAATTATCTCTTTATTTGGTGTTTTCCAACAGGAAGAAGCTATTTTTCAATTCAGAGCCCTTCACACACTCACCCTCAACAGCTCTTCTAAGAGGACCAACAGTGAATGATATTTTTCAGTTTGTGTATTTCTGCAGCCCAGATTCCAAGTATCTGTTATTTCAATACCAATACAAGGTCAATACCATCAACCCATTCATGGTGGGTTTGAGACTATCCCAGCATGCACTGACAGCAATAGGCAGCATACCAGCTTACAGAATCACAGTACTACATCAATATGACGGAAAATATCAGTAGCATGTAAGATAGTGGAAGTGGATATTGATAATATGATAGATAAAAACAGTAACTGCTGATTTATTTCAAAGTGGACAAAAAGGTTATGGTTTGCTGAAGCAGGAAGGCAAATGGCTGGAGAATGTAGAGGGAAAGGAGTATAATTCATTGTGGCATTTAACACAGAGGACGACCACAAGCTGCTGTCTGAGATAAGACCCACCATAATACAGTAAAGCACAATGTGTGTTTGAGACAAGTGCAGCTAATAAAAACCCCTCATCGGCTGATCTAATGACTTTCCATCCAAAATACCACGCCTAACTACTTTAATGTACAAATGTCTGAGACTGGATGGGTGCCTTGGTCACCTTTAACCTAATGGCAGAAATATATTCCTAGATTAGTCTTTAAAGGGCACAGCATTGATTGATGATTGATTGAAGTGAGCATCTAGCTCAAATCAATGCATGCAAAAATGCTCACAATGCTGATGTTTAGCGAGTATTACGTTCACCTTCTCAGATTAGCGTGCTAAAATGGTAACATATTCTAATCAGCACCAGGGAATTAACATCACTTAGTGACAGCTCGTCTGTAGGGCGAATATTCCAAAATTCAAATATTCAATCGTTCGGCACACATTCGATTTTCAATTTTGAGATTCAAATACTGAGGTTTTGCGCCTGACCTCCGCACACAGCAGTGAACCTATCGCTCCAGTTCAGATCAAAAGCAAAACAAAATGCTCTCAGCTGTGGGGGAGCACTTTAAACTGAGAGATGAGAACAGCAGTGTGGCAGTTTATTAATTTTACAATGGCATAATTTCATTACAGATCAAAACAGTTAAATTTCCTTGATTTTAAAATTAATCAGCAAACTGCAGGCTACAACAAACAAACAACATAATGAACACATTTAAATCATTATATTAGACTGAAGAGCATTTACTCACTATAATAAACGTGAATTATGCATAATGTGTTGTTTAGTGTCGCTTCCGGAAATTATGCTCATCCCATCTGCTCTCTCTGGACCCCCGCCCTGCTAAACTTTTCCCGGACTTTGCTGTGGACCTGCTCGGATCAGATTCTCTCACTCTGGACTCTCAGCTACGGTTCCCCTTGCTCTGTACAGCAGCCACCAACCCGGTTCAGCAGGAATCTATTTTCACTCTACCTTCTTCTTCCCCTGCTAAATATCGGATCCCTGCAATAAATATTCCTCTTTTATCTAACTCCTCCCTTTCTTAGTCCTGTACTTGGGTCTGCTAGCCTAGCCATAACAAAGTTAAACACGTTTTCATAATAATCACTTACGCCACGTGTCAAACTCACGGCCCGCCACGTCATTTTATGTGGCCTGCGAAAGCGTAAAAGATTGATGATTGTCCTAAAATAAAAGTTTATGCTGCGTTAAAGCGTTCATGAACAATAAACTACATCTCCCACAATGCGTGCCGATTTTTTGTCCTGCGAATTGATGGCAGTCTTTCCACACACGCTTTTAACTACGGTTTTTTAAGGACAAATGGAGATGTATACAAACGATCCCAAAATATCCAATAAAAATTTATGCAGAAGGAAGGCAATTTCATGAAAGATGGAAAAGTGAACACGTCTGTGTTTCAAGGAGACAAAACGGTAGCTAGGCCTATGTCTTCTGTGTTTTGAGCAGTGCTTGAAGTGGACCGGTACGCCCCGGTACGCATTTTACTCTTTGGCTTACCGGGACTTCTCCCAAGCTGCTGGTCCTCTCCTCTGCCTTCTCCATATCAGGTTCTCTGGGCGCTACGTGACGCTCACCTGTTCCCGTTCTCTCTGCCTGGAAAAGGGAGAAGAGAAGCTCGGTGGCTTTCAAGCAGCCGTGTGCTGAATGTAGCTCGTCAATGACCAATCACAGCCTGGATGGGGCGGGACATTTAAAAGTATTGACAGATAGTTGTCATCTACTCTGGGGACGCTGGGGACAGAATCTGAATGTCTCCATCACTTTACTCTAGCACCTAATTTGGTTCACTTCAAGCTCTGGTTTTGAGCCAGTGTCGGTGATGAAGGAGTAGCTACAGTATATGTCGGCATTTTTCCAGGTAATAAAACCATCTGTCATTAGTTGGATGTTTGCCCTCTGCAAGGCTGCGCAGCCGTTTGTTTTATCAAATGCCACATCTGTCACACGTTATTAGCAGCTCACAATTATTTGTTTTACAATGGTTCTGCCCGTCTCATCTGTGGAAAAGCTAATGTAATAGTTTTTTGTTACATCTGATGGGTTAAATGATCTTAACTTGAAAAGGCTAAATAATCAAATAAAGAGACAGTTGTTTTACAATATGCTAAGGAATAGTTTATGCAGTAAAGTATGTTTATACAGTCTTACAGTTCCAACTGGCCCTTTGAGGGTAATGCTTATGTGGCCCGTAGGTGAAAATGAGTTTGACACCCCTGGCCTACGCTATAAGAATAAATAAAGGAGCCCTCTCTCTCTTTCTCTCTCTCACACACATTTTCACACACAGATTTACACACCCATGCCGCCGTTAGCCTGTCTACCCCCTATCCGTTCCTCCCTCTCTAGGTAGAACATCTTGGGCATTATCCTTCTTCTGCTGTTCTGCTTCTATCTATGAAATACATAGCAGTAGCTCATGAAATGATAGGCTGCATATTAACACACATTTAAACAATCAGCATATCGGGACCGCTGAGCATCGCCGCGAGGGGGCGGGGAGCTGCGATTATTCACTCTTCATTACTATTCAAGCTTTGAAACTCCAAAACGGACATTCAGATCAGCCTTACTGTTATGTCATTTCAATGTTAAGAAAGCACCGGGCTTTGCTTAGAATTAGAAGCTGCTAGTCTACCTGTATCTTTTGCACAATGCTCTTGATAATGATTGGTAATGGTAATTAGCGTTAGACCTTTGCTAATCTGTGTATTTGGCAATCGCCAAATGTGACCTTATAAATGTTTATAGTCACAAACTCCAATTTTCTCTTGAATATGAAGCAGGATGCTTACATTGTACATGCTGGTTTCTAACCGGACAGGATTACCAAAGTAATACAATTTAATCCAAAACTTACAATATGTTGAGATATTTCAGTCTGGACCAAAGTGGCAGACCAACCGACTAACTAACCAACATCCATAGAACCACGTTGCTACCTAAAAAGTCACAGTACATTTCACAGATTAGGAGTTCTAATCCAAAATAATATTTGTGTCAAATTCAGCTAATTCTCTTTTCACGTTCCTCTAGCTTCCCGTTTGTGTATGATCTGAAAAAAATCTGGTGTGCGTACTCAGCCCTGACTCTGTAAACGGGAAGCAAACTCAAAACTGAGCACACGACACTATTCCAGCTGTCCCCGCCATGATTTGTGTGTCAGGTAACGTTAAATGCTCACGGACATTCAGCTTACTTTCTGCTAACACATGCTGTTGTTGTGATGTTAGCTACTGTAGCAGAGAGTAAAGCAGAGAGTTGGTGCGCTGGCTCAGGGACCATCCCATCTTCTCTGCGTGTTATCTTCACGTTAGCTTTGCCGCACAACTTTGCTAACGTTAATTACTTCACTTGGTGTGATGTCGTTCGCTCTATATTGTGAATTTTGTCATGGTGTTGGATTTCTCCAGGATCGCTTACTGCATCTTTAAAGTTAGCCAGTGGAATTCAGTTTGTAACTGCTGGTGTAAGTGTTTAGATAAATGTTTTACAGGTTTTCACAACTGATGCATGTATGTCAGCATGTAAAGATGTGGGTGAGAACAGTTGTTCCTGTACATGTCACTGTCAAGCTGATTCTTCACAAACGTTTGTTATACTAATCACAAACTCAAATGCCACTGCCCTTAATTAAGCTATAAAATAAACTTGATCTGCAGCCTTTTCAACAGTGGTACATTCAGCAGGACATTATAACTATGTGGCACTGATAGGCTTCCATACCTCCTAGGGGAAAGGACATTCAGACAGATAGAGTGACATGGATTAAGTAAATGTTGGCAGTCAATGTGAAAGGGGTCAACCTAGGTCAAAAGACTCTCATAAAGGGATTAAAATTTAATTCAACGATATTGCCATTTGGACATAATTTAACCACATCTTTAAAGAGAGACAGATCGAAAGGGAGACAGAGCGAGCATGAGCGCAAGTGAGAAACAGAAAGGTCATGTGTGGGCAAGCAAGCCAGAGAGAGGGAGCGTAGGCTCCGCAGAGGAGGAGAAAGGTGAATCGGAAACTTGATTTGGTAATTATGTAATTTCTGTGTAATTCTTTGGTGCAGCAGAAGTGTCTTCAGTCTTCACTGCAGTCTCTCGTAACACTGACAACCACTAATCTGTAACATGCATGTCATGTGAATGGTTTCAATGCAGGCTCGAAGACGTGGGAAGACTCAGGGTAACTGAGGCACTGCACTTTCAGCACTTGTGCAAAGCGTATTGTTACTGGAGTCATTGTGATGATAATGTATGCTGAATATTGAGTTTTATTGAGTTTGAAACTACAGAAGTCTCACACTGAGTTTAAAGACAAAAAATAACATTAGCTGGATTTCAACATAATTTAATCCATTTCCTTTCGTCCGTTTAAAGGATAGTAAGCGATTCTCCAGAAAGATTGTTGATATTTGAACTCAACTCCCTTTAATGCTCCCTGTGAAGCTCTGCCCCCCCCCCTCCCTTTTAATAGACATGCATTGCCAGAGCGACCAGTATTACAAATATCTCTGCTGAAATATGACAGAATCCACAGTCTGCTGTGTTTTCGAATGTACCGTTGTATAGTGAAGATCTACTCTTTCTGCCACTGCTCCTGTGCACGAGCGCTACCACCACCTGTTGCTGATTGGCTGGAACAATGTGTCGGGAAAGAACTGCACTACTTTCTTTGTGTTCCATTTACAGAGCCAAAGCTTTTTCAGAGCACACACAAAACGGAGCTAGTGAAGAAATATTCACTGAATTGAACAAAAAGTGTATTGGAATGCAACTGCTTACTGTCCCTTTACTGTTCCCCTATTTTGGCAAAAATACATGGGGGGGGGG
>JAPMOB010246975.1:0-10701 GCA_029875015.1 Lepomis gibbosus | reverse complement strand
TACTTTACATGTGTTTATGTGGCAGTTTAACCTTTAACAATATATCATTAAAGAAACCTTTTCTGTGAAGAAAAAAACAAAGTATTATTTCAATAATAATTCCCTCTGAAATGTAGCTTTAATTAGCTTAAAGTATAAATAGTCAAAACAGTACTTAGGTTTACTTATATGTTAAAAACCACAGTATAAACAGCAATAAGTTATACGTACTAAACCCTTTAGTCCCTTTTTGTGTTTTTCTTCCAAGCAGTAAATCTCTTGTTGCATCTTGAATACCAAGTTACAGGTTCATAATCCTTGTATTTCTTGTAGTGTCCCCTGTGTTGCATGCTGTGTATCCCCCTTTTAGGGTGCGGCCTGACTTGTTGGCTCTTTTATCCTGTCTTGCATGATGTGTAACCTTACAGGCACGCTGCGTTAAGCTTGATTTATACTCCTGCGTAGGGCCTATGTGAGTAGCTATGCGTAGTATAAATTAAACTTTATACATAGTCCATCTTTAGCTTGTTCATGCATTTAAGAAAAAAAAGAGAAAAATGGCCACTGTATCTCCATTAATGTGTATCCCATGTGGTTGTGTGTGTGTCCCTCTTCACACTCTATTAGCTGTGTCCGGTGCATTCACCATCCAGCCGGTGGATCAAAGCATAAAGGTGAGCACCGCTCCCTTGTGTTGAGGTAACTGTGTTTTTGTACAAGCTGTCCGGCTGCATTACAGGATCCAGGACCCAGTGTCTACCCTGCTCTCTTCACTCGGCCTACTGGGGCTCAACAAAGTTGGCAGCAAACACCACTTCCATCTGGCTATGCTTATTCCCGCCATCCTCATGCGCTGTAGCAAAAAAAAAAAAACCCTCATGTGTAACCAGGAGATCAGAGACATTTTTAAGACTGTGTTGCTCTATGGAGAATCTGTATTTTAGCAGAGAAACAAACCCGGAGTGGAGAGGAAAAGATGGAGGAGGCGGTCGGTTGAATGATTCGATCATGATAGGGTGGGTGTTATGTCTTCTTGCGCTGCTGAACAGACATGACAGATAGAAAAGGCAGGGAGACGACAGACAGACAGACTAAATACAAGGACAGGCAGATACGCAAGCAGACAGACAAACAGAAAGGCAGCAAGGAAGACAGATAGGCAGAAAACAAAGAGACAGGAGATGAAGAGAAGTGAGAGAAAGATGAACCAAGACCAACAAAGAGACAGAGAGTCAGACGAAAAATGACAGTCAAGGTGACAGAGATTTGAAAACCAGACACAGTAGTAGGTGAAAAGGTAGGTGCTAGACAGACAGACAGACTGTCAGACGAAGACGCTTATCTAACGCACTCCCATCCAGTGGGCCTTGTGTGAAAATGTGCTGATATAGGGCTTAACTGGAGGAGGATTTTCTCCCTTTAGTTTGGCTTTTCTGCTAAGTAGCATTGCGATACAATCAGCCACTGTACAGGCCGTCTGTACATATGGAATTCCATTAACCTTTCTGGCTCTGTTGGTTAAATGTCAGCATGGTGCATGAAATTGAATTGGTCATTGATTCAGAAGCAGGACGATTCTCCCACTCAGTTGGAGACAAGTACAATACAGCCAGATTGAATGTGTATGTTGCTTGCTGGTAACAAAGTAGAGCATAAATAAAAACGCTCTGGGGACATCTGAGAAGACAGCTGTGATGTGTCCTCTCAACGGACAAAGTTTAATCAAATTTCAAAAGGAAGTTTCCCTCCTTTTTAGCTGAAAACAACTGTCAACTTGAAATCAGACCATTCATAATTAATGAAGTGTTGTCAAATTGTGTTAGACTCATAAACTTTGACTAAACTACATAAACTTTTGAAAGGAGGACAATCTCATTCTTTTTTTACATGTAAGAAGATGAATTAATAAGCATAAAACACACCCTTGTTCATTTCAGCTATAGTGCGATAAAACAGACATTCACTGATTGCTGAATTTATTTCTCTTTATGTATATTTGGGTTTGAGATGGTGCCCCCTAATTTTATATTGATTCAATGGAATACCATTGAATCAATCTACTACTGGTGCCACAAATCATAAGACTTATGAACTGATCCGTGGTTTTGAGTCATGGTTCGGATCATCTTTTCAGCAAAACTAAAAAGTTAGGCTTGAATCAATTTTTAAATATCTTTGAGATGTAGCCACCTCTCTCTGTCACGCCCCACACCTCACATATAAGAGCCTACCAAAACCGACTAGACGGGAGCTGCTCTGGTGAGCTGTCTATAAGACACATGCCTATGGTACAGATCCAGGTTCAAGTCCAACAGCAACACATCGACCGTTGTGTCCCTGTACAGCACACTTAACACTTCGTTGCTCCAGAGGCGCGCGACCTCTGACATTTATAGCAATTGTAAGTTGCTTTGGATAAAAGCGTCAGCTAAACTGATTGATTACGATGACTGATATTTATTACAACTGCGGCAGTAAAACTGCGATGCTTAAACTTTGCAATAGAGTCTAACTGCACCTGCCTGCGAAATTGTTGGGGGGAGGATCTGCACGGATCACAGATTAACTACAATCAGTTGCGTCACTACCATCCACGTAGATGGATACCTTATTTCAATACATGCAATCAAATCTTGCATCAAGCAGTATCGTCAGCGTTCTCTCAGACAGAGCAGACATTCATACGCCATCATTAACTTTGTCGCCTTCTTATCTTGTCTTGTCTTGTCTTGCACCAAACAAACACTCACTGGTGAAAAATGCAGCGCTAACATCAGTTTGCAGGCTGTGTAGGTAATTACCTACTCCATAATTAGCCCATTAAACAGTATATCTGCAGATCTCACTTAGGTTCAGTTAGATACTGTGTGGTCCTTACTCAAAACTGCTAACATCACACTGTTTGCTCATGAAGTTTAGGCTACAGCACAAGTTTGTTTACTTTGTTACTCGTACTCTACAGTGTAACACCGGCACTCTGGCAGTCTGCCGGCGGCTGCCAATCAAAACAGCAGCCCCTTCAGTCAGCTGAGACAACGGGGCACATTTTAGATATTTCCCCCAAAGACCTTAATTCTTTATGAAACTATTAACAATGCATTAAAAAAACACTGTAAAAAAACATAAAATGCTTTTCTGGCAGCATCTGGTGCATCTGTGTTTATATTAACGGCATTTGAAGAAGATCCCAACGCTGGAATTCATCATGCAACTAATATTTCACTATTTGCATCACCGTCTCTTGTCATAACACACAGAGACTGTGTTGTCAATAAGGGAAGACAGTTCATTTCCAGCTCTTTGTTTTTACTCATGTCAGATAGAGTCCTGACAATATGACAGTGATTACTCAAATGTATTAAGGGAGCGTCTTTTTAAATGGAAATTCAGCTATTTGAAATGGCAATGTACTGTATATGCACATTAAACTATTTAATCACCAAATGTAAACAAGTTAAGGTACTTGTATGGTATACGATGGTAAGAATCAAGGAAGAAACCATTTTATGCATAATGTCTGATCAAATTTAGTGATTATTAATACAAAAAATTGTGCAGAATCAGAAATACTTTTTTGATCCCAGAGGGAATATTCTTGCCCTTTCTGGTCATTTTTATAGGTGGATACAAACCAATGGTAGGCCACAACTTTACTGTTTTGATTAAGTTTCACTGCTCTCATACATGCACCTTGTTCCAGCCACAGAAGGCAGATTTTTCTCACTGATTAACCCACTGGCCGCTATACCTACCCAGCACTGAACAGCAGACACAGTTAGCAACAATCAAACCAGCATAGCAGAGCATTTAGCAGATATTTCCCTCAGAAGTTGGTGGAGATCAAACAAATGTAGAGTAAATATTAGATTTATATTCATCGGGGTGGCCAGAGACAAGACTTCAAATGAATACTAATGTTGATCCATGTGTGCTGGATGTGTAAATAGGCAAATGCTTGCTATAAGAGCTTTATAATGTGATAATAAATAAATATATATATAGGTATGCTGCTTTAATTGAAATTCAATTATACATTTTTTCCCCCTGAAAATATGATGCTGATACATTTTTGTTTAACCACCAAACTGGAGGTCTCAAAAAACCCACTTTTTATTTAGCAATATATTTATCACTGCGATAAAGATCACATTAAAATGACAACACTTTCATTACATTTCATTACATTTTACAGAAACTCAATAATGCTATTAAATCAGTGATTTTCATAACTCTTAAACTGGTGACCCCAATGCATTAAAAGGCTTTGTAACTGAATTTTAAGCCAATTGTGACTGCAGTATCCACTAATCCAAACATGATATAACAACCATAACCTGTGAAAGGAGGTCAAAGTCATATTTCCCAATTTGGATCAGCACAAGTTTAAACTTTTAGCATTTAAAAATCAACATTTGGCAGTTATATGCGCTCCACAGTCCTACCGGATGCATAAACAAATCCTGACCTTTGCACTCACATGTGCGGAAGTTCAATATTAATAGCAAAAAAGGGGGGCGGTGGCTGAGAGGTGGCACAGGAGAGCTTAAGGAATATATAGGAGCTCAGATGCTAAAACAATGAGGAGCGGTAACAATCCTGCAGCTCAGGAGGTCAGTAGATCGATGTGCGGGAATTACATGGTGCGATGTGGATGTCGATAGGTCAAGAGACATACTTGCTAATGAAGCTGAGTTATGACTCATTCAGCTGGCTCCTGGCCACACAGTTAGGTATCTGGTATTACTTACTTCTTTCCCTCCCTGTCTTTCCCTCCTGTCTCACTCCTTACTTGTACTAAACTTCTCCTACAGTCTCTTTTTTAAATATTTTTCTGTCCTCTTTCTTCTGCTGTCTCTGTCATATGTTTATTTTATGTCTTTCTATCTCTCCAGCTTTTGTTCTTACCCTCTTGCATCTGTATCAGCCCGCCTACCCCCATGCTCTCCCACTCCATACTCTTTGTTTTTACCCCCATATCTTCTTTCTTTCTCTCTTGCACTCTCTCTCTCTCTCTCAGTGCTCTCAAGTTGCTTGTAACCAAATCTCAAGGTTCTCCATTTCTTCCCTGCTAATACCCACCTAATACCCCCTCGCACACACACACACACTGTAGTCTAAGCATCTATACAAAGTCCAATCAAAGACCACAAACAGCCCAGATTTTTGCAGTCATATCTGTGAAACCCTGTCATCTCAGTGTCATTGATCCCTACTGAAGGCTTATTCCTGACAACTGATGGAAGAAATGTCACTCCAAAAGATGTGACAAAATACAAGCTTTTTCTATCCAGCTGCACCAATGTTAAGACTCTTGCAGCTTGTCCCCGCCTCACTTGCAGACATCTGTTATGTTTCTCAGCAAGGTGACAGGCTGCAGTATATCTGTATATCTATACGTCATGAAAAGCTGTGACAATAAAATAATGTGATAGGGTTGAATCTGTTTGACTTTCTTGAGAAATGCAGTAGAGGATTGTGGATGCAAGTAATCTGTGTAATACTGGAACAAATTGCAGCTTTTAGCACTGCTTTCATAACTACTCTCTCACCAGGTACTTTCTACACTGAAACACTAACTGTCTTTCATCAGCACTCGGTAACTTTCTTTTGTTCTTGACCTTCCTTTTGCCTTTCCATTATCAGGGTCTGCTCATATAAACACCTGCCAAGATGGTGACAGAGTGGCTGAAATGCCCCCCCCCCCTTTTTAGTCATCATCCATGTGTGTGTATATTTGTGCATTTGTGTCTTGGCTGCCTTGTGTGTGATATGAGACTACATGAGTTATACGTTTAATTGTATATGTATTATAAAGGGACAGGTAGAGAGATACAGAGGGGAGAAAATGTGATTTCCAGCTGAGTTTAAAGCTTTTAAGACCATTAGAAGTGAACGCAACCACAATACGCCATCCTTGAAACATTCATCCCACATGCTGTGTGAAATACCGTAGCAGAAGAAACAGATGCCTTTTAAAAAGGACAATAATAAACATATTGGTAACAAATGAAAGGAAAAACAACAGTGTCTTTGTAAGGTGTCGGTCCTTAACAAGTCTCCAGAGCAGCTGCATTGCTCCGTGTCACAGATTCTCCAGGTCTGTGAAACTCTACTAGAGGGATAAACACCGTTCTTTTCAGAAGAGAATCTCTCATACTGTGTTCTGACTGTGTGGGTGAAGAACACAATTTAAAAGTGCCGTAAAATGGAAAACTATATTTACCAAGGCATAGGTGAATAGAAAGTGCCCAGTACATGGAACTGACTTACCATCCAGTCACCATTGTTTCCTCCTTCATATGTATGTAATCCATGCATGCAAAAGACCCAGGAAAAAGCGGGTGAATGCCAACAGGTGCTAGATGAAATGTAACATCTGGAGTCATTAATATTCATGCCCCCAAAATTTACATATACCAGCCCACATTCCAGAAAAGCAGTCACAACAGCTCATGGAGCTGGGGGTTGTTCAATGTGTCTCACGGAAAGTGCTTTTGTGGTTATAATGGAAATGTAAATATTTCCTGGTTTTCCCTCTGATGTCCTCTGGCTGTTCTGCCTTAACTCAGATTTATGAAGTTTCCTGATGGACAGATAGCTTTTCTTTTTGCTAACGCTACAGTAACCATTAGCTGCTGCTAACTGTAGGTGCTGTAAACAGCTGCCTCTGAACCAGCAGTCAAAAGCTTCTGTACTAATGTTTGAGGTATAAACATCAATACACCCCTGGAGCACCAAGCTTCCAGTCCAGGTAGAATCAGAAATAGGAAAGCTAGCTGCACAGCTAACGGAGTAGCTAGTAGCAATAGTTAGCAGCTAAAGTAACCGGTAACATACAAACTCCGTAAAATTACCAAAAGAGGAGGCAGAGCAGCCCGAAGACACCAGAGGGAAATCCAGACAATATTTTCTCCATTAAATCTGATCTAGTTTCACCAAAACACACAAATCGAGCAGGATGATCGAATTTCAGGAAAAGTGCAAATGAGAAATCCATGTCTGATCCTAGTATTTTGCCACACACCTCCGTGAAGCTAGAAGGCTCAGCTAGAATCCCAAACCAACCATTTTTATCTACACCAAACACACATCAAACACCAAGCGTCTAAATGAACTTCTATCACAACATAAATCGCTCTGTAATGACTTTATATGGCTGCAGTTATTGCCTTCCATATATCTGTCATCTCATCTCAGCTCCAGCTCTGATCAACTGTGTAACTCATATCACTCAACTCTTATTATTACCCGGATAATAATAACAATGACAACAACAATAATGACAATAACAACAGCTGTTGTCTGTGTGTGAAAGGATCGCCCGGGCCACCATCTTGATGTTGTGCAATTTCTGAGCTGTTCGCGTCTCTTGTCAAAATGAAGGAGAGAAGAATGTTGCTTTGGACCCGATGGTCTTTATCGTCGTCTACTGACCGATCTTAGGAGCTACACAGACCTCCAGCCCTGTAGGATGTTCTGTTCTGAAGTTGTGGGCGTGTAAAGCACAGGAGTGCTTCACAGGAGCGTTGATCAATATTCACTGTTTTTATCAATAATACAATGTTTTGGAAGCTTTATGTTATGTATTAGAAAATATTCACTTGCATGATATTCTACAAGATGATGGTTTTGATGGTGATATTGCTATTAAAATATAGATTTTATACCCGACAAGGATTACAATATAATATTTCTCTATTTATGCAATTATGCATCTGGGCCTAATGGTTGAGAAGTTATTACTGATAAATTTCGGGTATGTTATTTTAAGCGTTTTTCCTGGAAATAGGTGTCTGTTTCCAAGAGGTTAATAAAGTTCTAACTGTTATAACAACGGCTGAGTGCTGAGGCAGGAGAAGCAGGTTTTTTTTTCCTCACTTGCATCTTTTCCAAAAACATGAAAATACGCTTTTAGGTATATGAGCCGTCCTTTTCTCTGAAGTATCACATGACGCGATGTCCGTTTCTGATGACTGCTGCAGATGATCACAGCTGGAGCGGCTGATTGCAGCTGTCAGCCGTCCGTCGGCTTTAACAGCCACAGAGAGTTTTGATGGAGTTTGTGTTTGCGCGCGTGTGCACTGGGCTGCAAAGTCTCACAGTAATCAGTGCAGAGCAGCATGTTTACTGTCTGTAGCTGCTACCTGTTTAACCAACACCTGCACATGAAGAACAACCTGCATTCTGTAATTATAGGCAATTGAGCCCATTCCAACCCACAAAACTCACAGAGTTATAAGCCAGATAGTAACAATTAATTTGCGCAATACATTGGCTATTGGAGCAATATTTCATTCTGTAAGGGCTGTGCTACATTTGTGGGGAATGCAGTCGAGTTAAAGAGCTTACTATAGGTACCTGTGTAATGTATACAAGAGCATGTGTTGAGAGATGTTTATTTCTGTATTTTGTGTTGTCTTTGTAAAGCTGCAGCGGACAGAGTCCAAAATAAATTTCCTTTTGGGGACAATAAAGTAAATCTTTTCAACCTCAGGGTGTCAAATAGGCTACTGATGCTTTTTCAGGCTATCCGATGACCTGAAATGAGAATGTGTTGTGATACTGTTTACTGTGTCCTGCTCAGAGGCACAGGATCATTTCTAATGGCAGAATGTGTTTTTATTATATTATTTATTCATTATCTGCATCTGTATTTATTGATATTGTGTATTAATCATTGAATAATCCAGACTATGATCACTGTGTTCTTTTGGCTAAATGATTCAGGGGGAATTTTTAATTATGTAACTCATATCAACATCGACGCTCAGTTTTAGGCTTTCCCTTTATTTCCTCCTCTGCTATCCTTTAAAACTACTCCCCATATTTTATTTGCAAGCCACATCTCCTATCGCCAATCACTGCGTTCCATCCGTTTTTATTTTATTTTTCAGTCACGTGACATGCGCGGTGACCTGGAGGGCGAAAAAACAGACCAATATAGCCGCTCAGACCGGACTTCCTCGTAGAGACGGCGCAAAATTCCTTAAATTTTATTTGGATCACCTCTCAACTCAAGAAAAAGACAGATATGGGCACAAACTGCAAGTGTTGGGCACTTGCGATCCATATCCAGCACCCTTTACCCTATTTCCATAGTTAAAAACCGCCAGGGCCCTGCCAGGGCTCAACTGTAGTAATGTTTACTTTGTAGGGAAACCCTCGCCACCAAGACAGCTCAGGCTTGTCATCTCGTCGATTAGTGCTTCCAAAAGCACAACAACCATCCAGCAGTTTGGCAACGCAAAAGTTCAAACTCAAACTAACAGCGCATCACTTGCTTCTTGATTGGCAGGCAGCGGAAAATAACGTCTTTTTTGCCTTCCGAGGGAGCGCTTTCCTCGGCATGTGACGTCACGTGAAAACTATGAATACAGTCTCTGGTTCCAACATATCGATCCGACGCTTTAGTAGTGCAGCAACACCTTTATTCACAGGCGCCGCCAGCTGCTTTCATCAGATGCAGTCGGTGAGATTGGCTGGATGTGCAGGCTTTGTTTGGTTTTGCCTTCTTCTTCCGAGTCTGTGTGTGCAGTTTAGTAACTTGTCCGACTCCTTACTAGTTTACTAGGTTTTATTGTCGTCTATTTGGACTAAACACTCCAGACTGATAAGCCTCATGTGATTAAATAGAAATGACAGCAAATGATGTAAAATGTTCTTGCTGACAGACAGACTCTCCGACTTTAAATGTTTCCACAATAAAAGTTAATGAGAGAATTAATAGAGAAGGGAAATCATGGTCCTTTTATTGTTCAGGCGTTGCATAATCATTTACACAGTGTAGGTTTCTATGTTTTGGGGAACAGAGATCCTCTCCTGTCCTTGAACGCACGTCCAAGCAGAGAACAGCAAGAAAGGAAAACACCAAATCAATCTCACAGCTCTGACCTAAACCCTAGTAAAGGAAAGGTTGAGGATAAAAAAGCACAATGCATATACACCTATAAGACATAACAATAATAGTATTAATAATAATAATAGTAAAAGAACATACATTAAAGATTATTGTAAGAGGAAATAAATCTTCTGCCAGAACATCAAAGTTTTTCAATGACGCATGGTTTTGCCTTTACCATCTGTTTCACGTGCTTCTATGTGGGGTTTCTGATGCCTGATATATGTGTTGTAAATCTCAATGGTTGCCATGTGAATAAAGTGAATTTTGGAAGTTCATCCACAGACCATGAGGCTCTCTTTCTTTAGTGACTTAATGCACAATGCAGTGCTGTGAAGCCAGCATTAAGTCCTGCAGGCTCTTAGGAATCCCACTTATCCCACGGTTCGACACCTCACTTTCCTTTTACACTTGCAAAGTTAATGTGCTGTAGATACAATGAATAGTTCTCTCATGCTCCACTGGGGAAGTGTGAAAGTTTCAGTTTCCAAAAATCTCTCGCATGTTATAGTTCTGAAAGAGAGAAAGCTGGTACACAATCACAAAATACAACTGAATACGGTATTTTACCCAGCATTACAAAACTACAAGTCAGACTCTTTCTTTGAATCAACAGTACATTCCAGGTGATCCCGTTTGTGAAATGTAATTTGAATCAAGACTGGTACCTGTATTTACCTCCAGGAAGACAAATCCTTAGTAGAAACAACAAAACCTCAACTTTTCCCAATCGATTTCTATCTCTGCTTTGTGTGTGTGTGTGTGTGTGTGTGTGTGTGTGTGTGTGTGTGTGTGTGTGTGTGTGTGTGTGTGTGTGTGTGTGT
>JAPMOB010246973.1:0-14734 GCA_029875015.1 Lepomis gibbosus | reverse complement strand
GTTAGAGATATCATTTTAGTCAATAGCCAGCACTAGCCTTTCTTTAGCTGTCTGACAAAGCAGAGGGGCATTCCTGCAGACGCTACAGGCATGTGGGGCCTCGGCGCAGGGGGCTGGCCCTACAAACAAAGTTCTTGCCAGTTTCGATCAATGCATAGCCTATTTTGCACAGCAACACGTCCGTTTTGTTTTCTTACTCAACCCTGTTTCTCATGGATCTCACTGTCCCTTACCACTGTAGCTCAATCCAAGTTTTCTGTTTACTGAACTGAGCTCATTAGGATTCCAGACCAGTGAAGCAGAGCTGTGTATAAGTCCCATCCAGGCTGTTATGTCCTCTCAGAAGTCTTCCAACAAAACTCTCCGGCATAGAAAAACAAGTGCATTCAGGGAGGAGAGAATGACCCTGACTGAGTCATAGACACTAAAGTCCATAGGGCCTGCTTTTCCTGACACAGCTGCACATCAAAACGCTTTTATCTTTACCAGTGCCTTGAGCAAAACTTGAGTAAATGATCTTTCTCTCTTTTTTTGTCTCATTCTCCTTCTCAGCCTGCCTATACAAGGTATCATATTTCCAAGTTCTTTTGTTATTCTTGGGTTTTCTGTGTACAAGCTGGTGGTGTATTATTCTTGTCTCACATTTCTCAGTTAATCACTTTTCTGCTGTTCATAATTTCTGTATGTCTGTTATTTCTCTGCTGTTTCTAATTGAAACTGACTTTGATTTTACATGTCACCAATGTTTGTCAGAGGTGTTTTTAGTATGAATTATAAGGATTCGCCTGAGATTAGAAAAAGTCCCACCAGCACACTCTCACTAAAGGTACATGTGTAAGATTTGGACACAGTTGTAGTTTAAAATATTTAACAGTTCAAAAAATGAACTAACATTATCAACAGAATGTGAAGAAGTAATAATTCTGATGTCATATCAAAGATGTCTATTTATTGTGCCAAAATATCTGCTTGAAGTATTGTTTCAGCTGGGAGATGTGTGTGAGCAGCGAGTTCGCTATGTTATAGATTAGCTTTTTTAGTCTATTTATGTAAACAAGATAAACTTGCAAAATGTTGAGAGGAAATATTCTTATACCTATTTTCCTTATCAAACACAAAAATACAACTGTACACCTTCTGAATTTGAATTCTTCTCTTTCAACAAACCTATTATAAACTCATTAACTCATAGTTAAAGACTCATTCAAATTTAACTGACATTAAACAAAACTAAAGTTGCAGTTCTTAAACATTGCACCTTAAAGTTTAACCAGAGACCAAGAGGTCCCTTAATCTTTCTAATTACTTCCATTTTGACATTTTATTTCTTCCATTAACTGCTCAATTATAGCTTTTTTATTTTCCAACATGAAGGGAATACAATTCTGGGGAGAAAATGCTGAATCATATTTATTTATTTTTTTGTTGGTCTAGAAGTAGTCCTATTTAAACTTAATGAGTGTAAAAGTAATACACCACCCTTTTAAAATACCTATCATGTGTAAGTTTTTAATTGTATAATGAACCCCCCCCCACACACACACACACACACACACATATTCAGTAAATGACTATATAACATATCATGGACCTGACCTGAGTTTCCTCAGTGGCCTTTGCTTTTTGTTAGAATCTTTCAAAGTATTCAGCTTTGTGTTATTAGCGTAGCAGCATCACCTAGAATCCATAGAGGGTTAAACATGGGCTCAGACTAATTACTTAAGTTAAAGGCAGATTCAGTCCAGTCAGCACAAGGAAATCTATCTTTATCACTAGTACAAACGTTATTTATCCACACACACTCCCACACCTGATTGCTGTGCTGTAACTCTTAGACAAGAGTGTGCAGCTAGCTTTCTGCTATTTATAGACAGCGCAGTGCATACCCACACAGCTACATATTTTTATCTCACACCAGTATGTATCCAACTGGAGGGATATCTGCAAGTATATACGCCAACAGGCTACGGGCAGAAGGCATGGGCTCCAAGGAGCAGGCTGTGCTCTTCTCCAACCAGGACTATGAGGCACTGAAGCAACAATGTGTGGAGTCGGGCTGCCTGTTTGAAGACCCGTGTTTTCCCGCAGAGCCTCAATCCCTGGGCTTTAAGGAGCTCGCACCCTACTCCTCCAAAACTAGAGATGTGGAGTGGATGAGGCCCACGGTGAGCAAAACGACGTGAAATCACGGGCATATTCAGAGATTTGTTAAGTAGGACACACAATAACAAATGTATGTTTATACGCCCATTAATAGACGAAAAGATGTTTTTAAGACACAGACTTTAGACCTGAAGCTGGACTTTAGAGTGAAAATACTGCAATTCTTTGGAACACTTTTCATGCCATTTCACAACACGCTTGTGGCTTTGACTCTTGAACTTAACAGAGAAACATATATAAACAAACATATCAGTGACACTGTCTAATTTCATGTCTTCAAACTCAGACAGAATAGGACAAGTCAGGACAGGATCAGACCACTGCAGCTGTTGGCATCGCATGGCATCTGACCACTCCCTCGCTCTGACATTTGTTTACAGTGTAAAACACAGGACGTTGACACGTAGATGCAAGAATAGCAATGGTTTGAAAGACGTGTCATCTTTTAAAGTAGAATGTACACTGTGTTGACTTGTATGAAATTGGAGCATTTGATTTGATTGTCTTCATCCAGAAGTTTAATTTCTCTATAGGAACTGACAGATGACCCTCAGTTCATCGTGGGTGGTGCCACCAGAACGGACATCTGTCAGGGAGCGCTGGGTGAGCCCTTGTTGTAATTGTTGAATCTGAAAAAATAAGCAAGAAGACACAATTAGATAAAAATTGCTGAATGCTTCTTCTCACTTGCAGGTGACTGCTGGCTATTAGCAGCCATCGCCTCCCTCACCCTGAATGAGAGGCTTCTTCATCGGGTTGTCCCACATGGGCAGTCCTTCCAAGATGACTATGCTGGAATCTTCCACTTTCAGGTACTGTCACATCATCTTCTAGTCTTTTGCTCATCCCATCAAGTGTAAGGCAAGCAATTTAGATTGATGGAGTTCTTGATTATTGCTCTGTGTTGCAGTTCTGGCAGTTTGGCGATTGGGTAGACGTTGTGATAGATGACAGACTGCCTGTCAAAGACGGAGAGCTGATGTTTGTCCACTCTGCTGAGGGCAATGAATTCTGGAGTGCACTCCTGGAGAAGGCTTATGCTAAGTAGGTTCTGAAAAAGCCTGCCCAGTTGCTAAACTGTTCACTACGAGGAAGTTGTAAACCACATTCTGAGGTGCAGCAGTTGATGGCAATGAAAATGAAGTGTGTGTGTGTGTGTGTGTGTGTGTGTGTGTGTTTTTAAATGTGGTATCAGGCTGAATGGCTCCTATGAGGCTCTGTCTGGAGGAAGCACAACTGAGGGGTTCGAGGACTTCACAGGTGGTGTGTCTGAGATGTACGAGCTCCGCAAAGCTCCCAGAGATCTGTACAGGATAATCGGCAAAGCTCTGGAGAGAGGCTCTCTGCTGGGTTGCTCTATTGATGTACGTGCCGAACACACTGGCACACCGCCAGTACACGCAGATCAATGTTGCACCATCTTGAGAAAGCCAATTAAATTTAAAGCACTCCTATTTATTTCTGTGCCGGACAATCCATACTCAGATGCAGTAATCGCGTCCTTGTATTAATACAGATCACCAGTGCCTTCGACATGGAGGCTGTTACATTCAAGAAGCTTGTCAAGGGCCACGCCTACTCTGTCACTGGATTGAAGGAGGTCTGTCTGCATATGACTCTGTTGTCTATAAGCAGTTATCATTATGAATAATATTAATGGTTCTAAGCTGCCCATCACTCCTTGTGTTGCTTAGGTCGATTTCCGCGGAAACATGGAACGCCTAATCCGAGTACGTAACCCTTGGGGCCAGGTGGAGTGGACTGGTGCCTGGAGTGACACGTGAGTGTGCCAAACCCATAATATATGTCCCTGTGTGTTAAAAGGATTTTGTTTGGTTAATATCATCCATCACGAATATTATATCCCATACTGAAGGTTTTCTTCTGTCTTATTTGTCTTGTTGTGTGTAGTTCCCCTGAATGGGATGAGATTGACCCTTCTGAACGAGAAGACCTGCATCTTAAGATGGAAGACGGGGAGTTTTGGTAAGATGTTCCAGGTGCTATAGAAATGTGTGGCAATTATATGTACTGTATGTATTTTAAAGCACTAGTTTGACATTTTGGGAAATACTTGTTTTAACTGTCTTTCAGACAGCTACATAAGAAGATTGACACCACTCTCATATATCAGCTTAGTTTGTATTTATATAGCGCCGATTCATAACAGAAGTTCTCTCATTGCATATAGAGCAGGTGTAGACTGTACTCTTTGTAATATTATTTACAGAGACCCAACAATTCCCTCCATGACCAAGCACTTGGCAACAGTGGAAAGAAAAACTTTTTAGCAGGTAGAAACCTTGAGCAGAACCTAGACTCAAGGTGGGCGGCCATCTGCCTTGACCAATTGAGTGGGTGGGGGCAGGAGGAAGAAGAACACAGTAGCCCAACACAGCTCTGGAGACAGAAATACCTGCAGAAAGAGACAGAAGGAGAGAAGACAGGGACGAGAAAGCAACAAAGTCATGGTGCACCAGTTGCATTGTGGTTAGGCCTGTAGGTGACATGTTTTGACAAGAAAAAAGAAACGTGGATTAAAAAAATAATAATAATAATAATAATAATATCTCTGGTTCGTGCATCGATTTTGATACTTTGAATCATGAATCCAACATAGGAGCTCCTATGGCCAGGAGATGTTTAGTTTAGCATAGCATAAAGACTTGAAACAGCTTGCTTGGATTTGTCCATATCTAGCCACCAGTACTTTAAAGCTCACATTTGAACACATCAATTTTTAAATTAGTATAAAATGTGTAAAAACAACAAGTTTAATGGGGAGTATATGAATTAAACAAAAGCTTTATATTTACCATACAGACATGAGTGGTATGGATCTTCTCATTTGGCAACACTTTGCAAGCAAATGCCAAACTATTTAAGAAAAGTTGCATCCAGTTTCTTACCCAAAACTTTATTTTAATCTACCAGGATGTCCTTCAATGATTTCAAAAGGCAGTTTTCGCGGCTGGAGATCTGTAACTTGACTCCTGACGCTCTGAGTGAGGAGAGCCTCAGCCACTGGAACTATATGAAGTTCTATGGCA
The DNA here is from genome assembly GCA_029875015.1 of Lepomis gibbosus. NCBI lineage: Eukaryota > Metazoa > Chordata > Actinopteri > Centrarchiformes > Centrarchidae > Lepomis > Lepomis gibbosus. The sequence continues at coordinate 9,521 of JAPMOB010246973.1, read as the reverse complement.
CGTGGAGGAGAGGCAGCACCGCTGGAGGCTGCAGGAACCATCCCAGTGAGTCCCATCCACATGGTCGCAAGAAAAATGCCTTTCATGTAAAAGTGCACACACTAAATAATCAAGTGATAAGATTTCTCTGTTTTAGTACAATCAGGTTGCTGTAGTGGTACTGTGACTATGAAACAGGCTAACACCAATGCACCATCTGTGTAGACACGTTCTGGATCAACCCTCAGTTTAAGATCACGTTGCTGGAGGAAGATGATGACCCGGAGGATGATGAAGTGGCGTGCAGTTTTTTAGTAGCTCTCATGCAGAAGGACCGCCGCAGATATCGCCGCCGTGGGGAGGACATGCACACCATCGGCTTTGCTATCTATGAGGTGAGAACAGAGTAGGAACAAACATAAGTATTGTGTATCTTTGCCCTTCTCATTGTTGATTCACATGTTAACATTATATTGTTTTTATTAAACTGTCCTCCGCTTATTTATGTTCGTTGTTTTCCTTTTTCTTCTTCTGTGCAGATTCCAGAGGAGGTAGGCAGAGCATCAATTTCTACCACTGTTTATTTAACCAAATTAGTTTGATCATAATCATGCTGATGCTTAATCATGTTTAAGCCTGTTTACTATGAATGTTGTATATACTGTATTACAGAGCTGCTGGTAATGGTAGAGTTTTAAAAGGCATTTTCCAGGTAGCCATTGGTGTCTGCGCATTGTGTTCATCACATTTCATATGAATATCAGGTTTCAGAAACTTGACACTTCATTGCAATAGTCAATTCATCACTATTGACAATTTTGTTTAATAAATTCACACATTTAATTGTGTTATCAAGAAATGGTATTGTTAATTTGACAAAAATGAAAGCAGGGTTGATGTTCATTGTAATGGATGACCTATTGCATCCCATATGAAATTTCAATGAAATGCAGTTAAACATTGAAAACATTCACTCTGTCGTGCTTTGTAAAATGGTTGGCAGTGATGTAAATTATATATGATTTTTATGCATTGGCCACAAAAACATACAAATGCATCTCAACCCATGTATTGTGTCTTACTGCCCTTAGTACAGAGGTTGCCAGAATGTCCATTTGAAGAAAAATTTCTTTTTGACCAATTCCTCGTGCGCTCGCTCGGAGACCTTCATTAACCTGCGAGAGGTGAGCACGCGACTTCGTCTGCCTCCCGGAGAGTACCTCATCGTCCCCTCCACTTTTGAGCCCAGTAAGGAAGCTGACTTTGTCCTCAGAGTCTTCACTGAGAAGCAATCAGAAACAGAGTATGTGTCTTTTGCGCCCGGTTTTAATGTCATCCTATGTATGTGTAGAAATTCAAATCTCTTGCTAAATATGTGTTTGTCCATTGCAGAGAACTGGATGATGAAATCTCTGCCGATTTAGGAGATGAGGTACGTATCAGTGACACACGACTAACACTGTAGGATAAAAGAAAATGTTTGATGAAAAGCAGGCAATAACTATGATGCCTTTTATGTATGCCTTTTTTATATGTGTGTTTTCCTACAGGAGGAAATAACTGAAGACGACATTGATGATTCTTTTAAATCCATGTTCGCTCAGCTAGCAGGAGAGGTAAGCTGTCTGTCTTACTGTCTACAAATCATTTGGATTTGCTAACACTACTTAAATCATTTTTATATAACAGTGGCAATAGATCCAAAATGATCTTGCAAATTCTCTTATTTTCTCTACAAATCCTCAAATGTTCCTGTCCTCTGTGCTTTTCCAGGACATGGAGATTTCTATTCGTGAGCTTAGGACCATCCTAAACAGAGTCGTCAGCCGGCGTGAGTTTTCTGTTTAATTTTAGTTAGCAATTCATAGCTTCTGGAAAGTTTGCATATTAGTAATACATCTACCATTACTGTATTAGATTCCACTGTAGAGTGTACACCATCCGTTTCCTGGACTGCCTCGCTTATGAGCCTGTGTGTAACTGTGTCTCTGTTGGCCGGACTATTTCAAATGAGTTTTCTTTTGCTATTTCAGACAAAGATCTGAAGACTGACGGCTTCAGTATGGAATCATGTAGGACCATGGTCAACCTGATGGATGTATCCTCTTGAGCTATCAGACACATGACATTCATTTTATAAGAAACAAACAAAAAAATCATTTAGCATGTAGGTGGTTGTCTGTTCCATTTCACCCCTTGACACTGGTTTACCAGAAAGATGGTAGTGCCCGTTTAGGGCTAGTGGAATTTCAGATCCTCTGGAACAAGATCCGAAACTGGCTGGTAAGAATGAGTAAAGTAACAATGTCGAAGGACCAATATGCACACTTAAGATTCTCTAGATTTCATTTCTGTCTCTGTCTCTCAGGTCATTTTTAGACAGTTTGACTTGGACAAGTCAGGGGCCATGAGCTCTTACGAGATGCGTCTTGCTGTGGAGGCAGCAGGTATAATGCTCTTGACTGTCATTTCCACAAATAGTTTGTGTACTGGCACTCACAGGTGAGGTTTACCCTTTCTTTTGTTTTTATTGACTTCCTGTGTAGGTTTTAAGCTGAACAACAGACTGAACCAGATTCTAGTAGCCCGGTATGCAGAGAATGAGATGGTTGACTTTGACAACTTTATCTGCAGCTTGGTCAAGCTTGAAGCCATGTTTAGTGAGTATTATTGTAATAGATGCTGTTCTTAATGTGTACAGTATGTTTGCAGAGAATTGCAACACCACTGACAAATTGTGAAAACTTTTGACAGGGTACTTCCAGCAGTTTGACAAGGAGGGGTCAGGAGTGGCTGAGATGAATATCACAGAGGTGAGTTCTGTGGAAAATCAAACTCTGTACATTTTGTCAATATTTTCTGTTCCACTAATCTTAATTCTTGAATTGCTAGTGGCTGTACCTCACAATGTGTGGTTGAAGAGGACCGTCTTCACTGGAGGGTAGAGAAAGGTACAGTGCCTGCAGACTTCCTTGAACCAGGAGCCCTCAGCCTTAGTAACCCTTTAACACATCCCACCTCGGCGTACCTAATGTAGCCAAAGGGCAGTATAACTGACAATTAAGCCAAGTGTCTCCAGGACAATTTTGAGAAACTATGCAGACCTACAGTATGAAATAATCACTGTGCCACATAAAAGTGTAAAAACAGCATGAGCCTCTGCATGAAAAATTACTAGCTGTAATGTGCATTGTGAGGTAATTATATATTTCGTTTGAATGTCAACTGATTTACTCACAATTTCCCTGTTCTTATTTCACAATCACAGTAAAACTGTTTCCCTAAGGAACACTAAACAAATCTGTCTTATAGTTTCTCTTAATCATTCTACATATTTTTTTGGAACAGAAAATTTAAACAGCAGTGTTTCATTTTCACCTGTAGATGGCAGTATGACATACTGTCAATGCTTTTTTTGCATTTCGTACTGAGGTTTAGCCTGTTTTTATATATTATACCAATCTGTTTTTAGTTGAAGTCAAGCAGCTGATCTATGTTTAGTTTTACTTGATTGTTTTTATTTTGCACTGTGATTTTCGATTAAGGAAGCTTCTAGTGAAGTTGCCTCACATTAGTGAGAAACAATATGTAAGTCCACTGAAGTAACATTTAATGGGATCACATGATACTAAATGCCTTATACCTGACACCATGATGTTAAACATATTTAAAAAGTGTCTTCACCTGTTTTGTGTTAATATGTTGTGCCTTCAATAAATATTTCCCTCATGTTTTTCATAGGTCATTGTGTTCATGGAGCTAAAGCTGCACTAGACATTTCACTGTTCATACATTCAAGGCAAAGGTTATATTCATTGTAAGCTTAGAGAGGCCTCCATAAAATGTCAATGTTGACAAAACTTGTTTCTTACATTAACTAACAACAGAATACTGTATAGAGACAACATTTGTGACTGAGTGTATGCTCCTTAAGTTAAAATGTAAGCATAAAATGTTCATATACACCCAACAGCTGAGAAATATCTTTTATATATATATATCTCAAAACACAATTGAATGATGCTGGAATTACACAAATGAACTAGCAATTGCTAGGACTTTAGAGTAATCTCCCTCCATTGTACGTAGATGCGTGGGTAAAGGGACCTTAATCCTTGTTCCAGTAGGGTTCCCATTGTCCTCAATCAGAACAACGTTGTTTGAATCAAAGCGCGGACTCATGCGTTCTCCAGGCATTTTGTGTCCAACGATTAACGCTTTCTTCTTCTGTCCTTTGATAGCAAGCAACACTCTGTCACCAACTTTTCCTACGCCGTTCTTGGTGTAGACATGGATCACTCTCGGCGCACGGTGGTATGGTGTATTTCCAAGAGAGCTGTTGTCCACCACACGCACTCTTGTCATTTTTTGAATGGCGGCTGCAACAGTAGATACACTGACAAGACAAAAAGTAAATTGGTCATCTTCAACTTACTGAAGTCCAGGGGAACTACCCATTATTAAATGTCATAGAGTATGATATTGATTATAGCTATCCTCCAGAGAGCCCTCAGTCATGCAGTAATGAACTTTTAAACAAGGCAAAGATTAAAGCAAACATTCACTGTTATAGAATAACTTAAACACATTGCTCTCTAAGCTGAACATGAGTCTGTGGCGATCATGTCATTTGGAGACAAGTGCTTAAGGAGTGAATAAAGAATGACACCACACTACTGTTACAGGTACCTGTGGCTTCAATGCCCAACCTGCACTGATTTTTTGTTAGCCCTCGTACAGTTCTACTCAAAGACCAGGGCTGAAATAACTATTAGAGCATCCATGGTGACATTAATATTCATGTGGATGGAAAATTTCAAACAGAATCATAAGCCACCAGAGTTGCTATGTAAATTATATCAATATACAAACCAAAGCACCAACTTAAAACGACAACATAGTGTCACCTTGTGATATCACTTTAAGACATGCTTTTCTCAATAGCTGAAATTTCAAAGGGAACTGAATTCTGGCAAATTCCCCTTTAACAGCTGTCCATCCCCATTCTTTATTAACATAAGGGCTCAACAATATGCAAATATATCATACTGTGACTATTTTGACAGGTATTGTGACATGAGTTACAATGTTAGTGGGAATGGTAATTTTTGCATTTCATTTTCACTTAAGAATTATAAAAATGGGGATGTGATTTTGAAATCTGTACTAAACAAGCATGTTATATGTGGAACTGGGGCATCTCTGAAGTACCACGATGCTTCATTGATAATAGCATGTTGTGACAAATTTTACCTTTTTCAAAAAAACTGCAGCTCCTGTGACTTGGATATTGCACTTGACCAAATTGTGAATAATATATCAGCCATAATCTGCATAACTGAAAATAATCTAAAAATCCTTTTATAAAGTTATGCATGATCTCCACTGATAGCACAACATGGGTGTGTAAAATGATGTTCAGAAGTTTGTTATATCTTGGATATAATTCTTAAGATCCCCTCCAAAAATGTTTGAAGACAATAAAAGAATTTGAGTAATAATTTGTGTTTGATATATCTCTTCTAAATATATCAATAACACCAATAATAAATAAACTATTAAAAAGCACACATACTCTTTATCCCCCAACTGAATAACCCACAATCTATAAAAATATGCTGGTATGTCATATTAGATCCTGGGGACACACTTGTGTTTGTTGCATATTGGACCACGATTAGCTTCCAAACCATGGACAGATTCAGAAGAACATCTGCATCTCAAACTTTGTTACGCTGTGAAGGTCAGACATCGTTTTGAAGTTATAATATACAAAACAGCTTTCTTTAAGTTAACTGTAGGGGGCTTTAATAAATGACAGATATGCTGAAACATGTTAGTGACTGTGCCAGTAAATTGGTCTAATTTGGTTTAACAACGTACTCTTTACTCCCAGACCACACCGCTGTCACCTCCATACTGTCACTGTACGAATTGACAAAAAAAGATCTCACCTAAAAGTCCTCTGATGAATTATTGATGATGCCTCTACGAGGAGCCCAGAAATGGATCTTGAAAGCTGGGGGAGAGCCATAACTACAGCGAATACTGTGTGAGCTAGGAAGAGAAAATATACATTAGTTAACGTTAGCAGCTAACGTTAAGTTAACGTTATTACTAAGCTAAAGGACTAAGCTAACAATCACATGGTGGGCAGACGAGTCCTAACAACGGAGCAGAATTTCGGTTCACTGTCTGTGCCACGAATGAAAACAATACACGCAGGCATAATTGTATCAGAAAGAATCAAAATTAAGCAAAATTTCTATCTTGCTAACGTTACCCTTCTATCACGCTCCATGCCAATGTCAAGAGTGTAACGACAGCAACACGCGACCAATCGTCTTTAGCTGAGTTAGCTAATAAAAACAACATGCATTAGCAAAAAAGAAATAAATTAATATTCCTCACCGCAAATAAGAAGATGTGCGTTGGTATGATAATTGTTGTTAAATATCAACCGTTTGTTCTTATGCAAGCTAGAGTACCTAAAGGAACCCCGGCCCCGGTTAGCTTGTTAGCAACTTTGTGCACGACATCCAAACGCGTCAGGGGTTATAGAATTAGAGGACTTTAGAAGCTGCACTGCTGAAAATGCTGCGAAGATCATGGCGCATTGAGATGTGTCGTCTCTCTGTATGATCTACTTCTGTTTACCTCACGCTCTCCCAGTTGGACTGGTTGGGACAGTTCAACTTTCTGACACAGACACAGCCCTCTACCGAAGCAGCTTAGACTTGTCTGCCATTAGTAAAAGATACACCGGCTGACTGACTTGTCCCATCTTGTTAACTTTACGCTTTGTGGACGAGGAGGTTAAACGAAATCTATTTGATGCGGAAATTTGCCGACAGTCATTATATAGTCTCTACCTGCTATATCGAGGGGCTAAGTTAGCTCACATTAGCTAATTGTGTTAGTTTCTGCCCCTGCTGCGTATCATAGCAAGGTAAGTTGTTTTTCTCGTTTATTAACTCTGCATGTATTGGTATTTTGACAACAAACGTTTTGGTTGTTCTCTACAGTCGCGACAGCTAACCGGGAGCCACTTCGTTGGTAAACTCAATGTTTGCTGTCAGAACAATAAACGAGTAAACACATCCCGTTATCATCGACGTTAGCGTAAGAGGCTAAAGCTAACTGTCAGTGGTAAAGTGAGCTAAGGTTAGTTTCCATAACGAATGGAAGTGAGCATTATTAAACAAAAGCAGCAAATGAGAAGTAGTTCATAGTGAGGATTCTAGGTTTTTTAAAAACAGTTTACTGTGGTATTCATTTTTATTTAATTATTTACCACACTCGAGCCACAAGCCCCAGATTAAGTTCCCTGGTGGTTGGATGTTTGGTTTGTTGTTTCACTGATCATGTTCTGCTAAAATCAACAGAATATTTTTCAATAAATCTCGAATACTGTTTGGAACAATGTTTTGATAGAATCTCTTGACAATAACAGGTTAAACTGTGCTGGATTCACTGGCATGGACTTCATCATGGGCTGGTGACTAGTGCATAGCCTAAGGGATAAACGTGAGCTGGCTGCTGGCTGTCTTAATATTTTGTTCATGACACAGCTACTTTCGCTCAGACAAGATTCATACAAGATAAAAAAAACAAATGATCTCACTAGCTTGACTCCTTGCCAAATTCAGAGGGTATTTGTGGTTTCACGAATTATGTGTTTACCTCGCACCATGCTAAAAGAAAGGATTTACCATTTCTGAATAGACTAAATGTTAAGTGGCATCAGTCAATCATTGCAGCTATAAATCCTAAAAATGATGGCAAATGCCTATCACAAGCTGAATCCACAGTGATACTGCAATTTGTGGTATTGTTACTTTATAAATCACTAAAATTGAATAACTGGTCTTTTAGATTTTAATCAGCTCAGGCTTCCCTTTACAACCAACACAAATCTCAGTCTTTTAAAGGGACAATTTAATTACAGTAGTAAGACTACTTTTACAGAGATAACATAATTCATTGGATTTGTACAGTGAAGTAAGACCCTGTGTTACGCTGCAGATTTCAGATTATAAGATAGGTGCACTTGTGTCCTATTTAACGTTAAGTCTTTTATCATTGGCATCAACTTTAATTTGTCGTTATTAATGTTGGCAAGACCTAAGTGTAAACCTTTTTAAACTTACAAATGCTGAACACACACATCTATTTCAGCAGAGGAAGACATTTCATTTGAACTCCAACATTAAACTTTCTTCCTCATTTCCTTTTTTTCTACCATGAGTGGGCTTAATTGTACGTATGTGACAGGATCATGAAACTGTGCCCTGATTTGATCTTAATCTGTGATAATCAAAGCTCAGGCACTGAGCAGTTGTCAATGATTTACAGGGTAATACCAACAAGGCTAATGTGTGCAAATCTGCATTATCAGCCATTAGCATTGTTGGAGATTAATGCCAAGTTTGCTACTGTTGTAAAGCAGAATGCACATGTGTTAGAATATGAAGCAGGTTTGTGAATACACAAGACGAACAGGATTATAATGGATTCAGGACAGTGTCTACATACAGTGTTAATAGTTTGACCTGCAAGTACATTTTGCTTACATTTGAACAAATGTATGTGGAAATGTGTAATTATTGCCTATGTAGTCCAGGTTTTGCTGGCATCTTCTTTCAATGGGGTCCGCTAATTCGTTCATTTCTTGTTTTCTAAATGCTGATGTTTATCACCAAACTTTTAAAAGGTGGTGATGGAGATTTTAAGTATTTTGTCCTGTACAGCAGACCTAGATGTACTTGTGGTGTGTGTTATGAACAGTGTTTGTGTAAAGACTTTATGGGGTTATTGTTTTGAACCAACACTTATCTTTTAATATCTGCCACTGAGTTTTTGTTTTTGTTAGAAGTACAAAAGGGCATCTTAGTAGAAATGTTAATGGAAGTGGAAATTTTGGAAAGCAAGGTGGGGCATATAAAATTGGTGTTACTGGACAGCTACTAACCTAATTCATAACCCACTGTGTTTAAGCATTCAACAAAGCCTGTTTAAATATTGAACTTATGAAGATTAAAAGAATAATGACTCACACACAGAGAAAACAATGTAGATTTTAATGGAAGGTCATGAATATGTGTACTGTTGCTCATTGTAGATGGAAAACATTAGTGTTGTGCAGTTTCAGAGGCCAGTTGCATTAAGGTGGAGGTGCACTTAGAGTAGAAAAGCATTTGCAACTCTGTTATTGGCATGTAATGAACATGCAGCTGCATGAACTTGAATGAGGCACTGTATTTTATGACATTTTCCTTTGTCTTGGTAGACATTTTGCTCTGATATTTGTCTAAATAAAAAAACCCATACAATATCCCAGACAATTAGACAAACGACATTGTTTAGCCTGCCTAAGCTGTAGAGTAAATAGTAGACTCACTCTAAATTGAGTTTCAAATTGAGAAGCATGGGCTTTTCTCCCCCCGCTGCCTTCATCCCCTTTGTTTATTTGTATTTTGAGGACTTGTGCCAGACTGATGGTACCATAGCAACTAGCATCAGGAGGAAAGGTGGCACAGTAT